>CM051274.1:51260035-51517535 GCA_027921565.1 Artemia sinica | reverse complement strand
AAGTAGAATAGCCAAGGCTCAGGGTTTTTTTTTTCACAGCTAAAACAAGTTTGGAAGAATAGGAAGATAAGTCTGCAAACCAAGATTAGAATATTAGAAGCTAGAGTGATGACAGTGGTCAATTATGGCTCTGAAGCATGGGCGCTCCGAAAAGCGGATGAAGATTGGCTAAATGTTTTCCAGAGAAATTGCATAAGGATTGTTCTGGGTACCCGGCTGACTGACCGTATTTCAAACAACAGGCTGTAAGAAAAATGTGATTCAATACCGCTCTCTAGGGCTATAATGTAAGAAAGGTCGAGGTTGCTAGGCCACGTTGTGCGGATGAAGGATGACAGATTGCCAAAGACTGTTCTTTTCGGCCAACCGTCTAGGGCTAAACGGAAAGCAGGCCGTCCTCTTCTGGGTGGGAGGACGTCATAAAGAAAGATTTAAAGGAAATCGGAACTTCGTCGGAGAGTGAAAAGGGAAGGCTTTGAATAGATTGGGATGGAGGAGGAGCTTGCATAGCCGCGTTGGCCTCAGGTGGCTTGGTGCTGCGGTGAGTTGTTAGTAGCAGTAGTAGTTTTCACGCAAGAGGAAATACATCACTCTAAGGATTTACACAAAAAATTGTACACAAAATGCAGCTCTTAAATCAGTAAACCTTTTGAACAAAGAAATAAAAAAGGGAAAAGTTGGAAAAGGAAAAGGGAAAGACCGTACCCGACAAAACTAAAAAATGCAGGAAAAATAGAAATTATACGTTTAAAGTGTTTCTGATTAATGCAGAAACATTTCTTTGAATATGAAATATTATTTACCAATTATTTTACCTAATATGAAATATTATTTTAAATGTTATTTATGATATTTCATATTTTACACCCACAGTATGATTTTATAAAGCGTTAAAACAACTGTTAAAGCAATTTTTCTATAGATTTCTTTTTCTTTTTAAATGAGCGACCAATGTTTTTTCATAATTCTAACGCAGATGATGTCAATCTGCAGTACACTTTAACAACGCCAATTGTTTGCTCATAAAGAGTTGTTGTACAGCCATTAGGCTGTGGCGTAATTTCGTCGAAATCCTGGGGGGTCAAATTTGGATCTAATTTTCCCAAATCAAGTGAAAATGACAGTGAAAACTAAAAAATGAGCCAAATAGTAGCATAAAGGTAAAAATATACTAAAGAAAACTGACCCTTTTCTGTGGATGCTTGAATTATACCGGCTTATCTTAGTTTTGACAAGATTTTGGAAGAAACTAAATTTCAGCTTGGGGGGGGAAAACTGAGGTCTGGAGGGGGCAGTTGCCCCCACCCTGTCCCATAGCAAATTACGCTCCTGTCATTAGGCAAGCATGTAGGTTACTTACTGAGGAAAGAGCATGACTGTCGAAAAAGTCGAAAAAACAACTCAGATTTTGTGAAAATCATACAAATTAATTCTAAATACAATAGATTTCATCCAGAAGTTTCTTGGAGAGGATGGTTCCGATGGACGGCCCTGGGTAAAGGCCAGCCAAATTGCCAATCATCTTTACACAATGTATTTGATTTCAATGGCAGCTTGGCTCAAGAGAAAAATCAAACGCATACCATGAACCCTTTTTAAATTTCTCCAGGTTTCCTAGATTACGGAATTTAACCACATTTTATTATTTTATGTATTTAATTTAATATCGATTATTAACAAAAAACCTACCATATATACACCCCCTCCAAATGCCACAACAATATATGGAGGAGGGGTAATCAAACAAATGCACAAACAGAAAATAATAATAATAGTTAAGTTAAAAAAAATAAAGCAACAAAAAAAACGCACCGGCAAAATTAAAGCATGGAAAGTCAACTAATCGATAATCAGCCAACAGAGAAAAAAGAGAAAAAAAGAGAAAAAAGAGAGAAAAAAATAGGAAGCAGTCCACTCCAGCTAAAGTGTAATCATCCCAAGTAAACAAAGTCTCTCCAAAATTTCATTTGTGCAGAAATGAACTTTTAAAAATGTAATTGCACCAGAATTCAACCAAATTAAAAGCTCTTGAGAAATTGAGCTTTTTGTCCTTAAGGATACCCTAGACGGCCAATCATTTTGATCAAAAGCTTCTGTCAATCGATTGATTAAAGCATGATTGAGCGTCTAGGAACCTGTTTGACGCTTGAGTCAAGTGTTGACGATGATTGATAGAAAGTTTGAATGACTCAATCGGCTCTTAGATGGTCAATTATGCTTTAATCAAACGATTAACGGAGGCTTTTGATCAAAATGATTGACCGTCTGAAGTGTCCTTTAGTTTTATCATTATTTTTTTGTTTTTGCTTTTACATATTACTAAAACTGAATTCACATACCGTACTTGAATTATATTTAATAGGATTGAAGCAATTAATGATGTAATGCACACAGGAAATAGGGAGGGAATTCCCCCAAATAGTTCACTTGAAGACCCTGACCCTTGACAAAAATAAATCATAGTCTAAGAGAACAGTTTTTTTTTTCCTCTCTTTTGATGGACAATCTTCTAACAGCTATCATTCCTTAGGGTTGGACCTGAGTCCATGTATGGTGATCAGCATAATTATTCTAGAAAATCTTTAATCTAAAGACCATAGTTGATTAAAAATACCAATCTTAACATCATTTACACTTTAATAAGATGGAAATGCAGGACTGCTACTTACCTGTTTATTGCTAGGTAAAAATAACATATACCTGCATATTTCGCCCAAATAATCCCCCAAATAGTACCCTGAAATTTCCAAATAAATCTCGGGATTTTCCCCCAAATGGTTCTCTGAAAACCCGCCCCTCAACAAAAAATTCATAGTCAAAGAAAACACTTCTTTTGTCCTCTCTTCTCCGAGGGACAATCCTCTAATAACCATCATCCCTTAGGGTTGAGCCCTAAGGGATGATGGGGTGCATGTATGATGATCAGCATCATTATTAGAAAATCTTTAATCTAAAGGCCTTAGATGATTTAAAATACCAATTTTGATATGAACTACATTTTAAAAAATGGAAATGCATGGCTATTGTGTACCTGTTAATTACTTGGTACAAATAGTATATACCTGTCTATAAATAGAGGAAGCAAGAAAAGCACCATAGTGAGGTTTAAGAAAAGCATGCCTCTGGTAAGCATTAATACATACCCTTTTGCAGACTTAAGCCTAATAAGAACACAAAGCAAAATTACATAGCACCATCAAAGGCAATTACTAGACAAAAGCTTGTATTCGAAAGCTTGCTTTTGAAAGCGAGTTTTCCATGCACAATTACGATTATACTACTGCTTCAGAATGGACAAACAGTGTATTCGATAAAGTACCTTTTCCTTGAGGTTTCATTATGTGCCATTTCTCCAAAACCATTAGTTCCCAGACCACCGATAGAAAGCATCAGCTTCAAATTTTCATTTTTAGATTTTAGTATCTTCATCTCAAGGCAAACTTTCCTTTGAGTTTCGGAAATATAAGGTGAACCACTTTGAATGGTCAGAAAACCAACTATAATGTGTGTGCAGAGAAATGGATCAATAGAAAGGGGAGAAAGCAAAGGCCAAAGTGTTTTTTCTACAGAATAATAGCACACTAGCTTAGATAAAGATGTGCTTTCACTTTTCGTCTTCATGGCAATGCTCCATCGGGGTATAAGCAACAACACTGAAACAAAAATTGGCGGAAAATATATATACAATATAGATGCACACAGTCAAGGGCGGATCCAGGATTTTTTTAGGGGGGGGGGGGGGGGGGCAAAATAGGTTGATCCGATAAACTTGCGTTAGGAACAAGTTTAATTAAAGCTAACTTGAGTTAATTAAGCAAATTACATTACTTTAGGCTATGTTAGGGGGGCGCACCCCCCCTTGCCCCCTGGATCTGCCACTGCACACAGTTGAGGAATGAATCATAAGATATCTATAGTGGTAGAATATGATGCTACAAATGGCATTTTTAGGCACAAACGTGAATAATCTATGGCTGAATTAGGATTGGTTATAAGCTGATATAGCTTATAAATCCTGAATTAGGATTTAATACAAAATCAATTGGTTATAAGTTAGGATTTCTGCTTTTACAATATATACATATATACAATGTATAGCCTACAAATACATACAAACAGTGTATACAATATAGATAAAGAAAAAACTAACAAAAATGTTTTTTTCAAGGCCAAACGAAAATACTGAAAAAAACAAAGCGAATATTTCGAAAGGACAACTGCCTTTCTTCTTCAGCGTGAACAATAAAATTGTCAAGGAAAATGCCAAAAAAAAAGACAAAAAAAAATGCAGAAAGTCAATGTGAAAAAAACAAACGAATGAAAATCCAAAATTCAAAGATGAATAAAATTTAATAAAAGCCAAAATTAGAAGAATAAGAACCATCTAAAAAATTTTGAACTGCCATCAAAGGACACTAGCAAACGACTGGCCAATGGAAGAAAAATTCATTCACTCGAGCAAATGAGCCAGCAATTAAACAAGTTGGAGAACTATGTCATTTGATATCTGATTTTAATAACTTTTTTTTTAACCCACCTCCTCTCCTCTCAGTGATGGCAAATTTTAAATTTAAAATACATCTAATTTTAACTTTAGACGTCACCTACTCTTTTTTTTTTATTAAATAGTAGCCAAACTGGGCATACTTCAAGTCACCATATACTACCAAATAACTTTTTGTTACCTTTTACCTTTTGTTACCAAATTACTTTTACCTTTTGTTACCAAATTTACCTTTTGTTACCTTTTGTTTCGATAATTTTACCTTTTGCTACCAAATAACTTTTTGTTACTTTTTTACTACCAAATACTACCAATATTTTTTGCACAAATGCTTTATTGTTAAAAAAAAAAACAATTTTTGTTCGTTTTTTCTTTATATTATGGCAGGCCAATGTGTTTAAGAAATTATCTACAATAGGCCTATTGATGCACACGGTTAAGGAATGAATCAAAAGACTTACCTATGAGGGGGATTGGAGTTGAGGAATGGGATTTTTAGGCACAAATGTTAATAATCTGTGGCTGAACTAGGACTGGTTATATGGTTATATAGGTTATAAATCCTGGATAAGGATTTACCACAAAATCAATTGGTTTTAAATTGTGATTTCTGTTTTTACACCTAAACAGAGACATACAATGTTATGATTTTGCAAGTGGATACATTAGTGAATTGAATTGTGAATTGATTAGTGAATAAGCTAATCATCAGATGATTACAGACGTCTGGAAGTAATGCATGAAAATTTTGTTGACCTAAGACCATACACCCTCCTGAAACTCTTTTGGAAGGGTCAGGGCAGCAAGTGAAAAATAAAGCAAAATAATATAGGACAAGCATATATTTCCTAGCTTAAAAAATTGTTGTACTGGGTGAATAAAACTTTCATGAATAGATCAACATCTCAAGTTAGGGACAAGAAAGTGTTTCCAAGTTCCTATTCCCTCCAACAAGGCTGTATCCAGGCAGGGGGGTGGATTTTAAGCCCCCCTCCCCCCAAAAAAAATCCGACTCATAAAAACGTAACAAAAAATGTACATAAAGAAATTTTGGATGTAGTTTTTGAAGCTTTTGGTGTAAAACACTCCCTCCCAAAAAAAAAAATCCTGGATACGCCCTTGCCCTCCATTTTCTTACTTGTAAGGTTTTAAAGATCTTTTGAAGATACATCTTATGTATGATTTAGAGTGTGCTTCCTCTTGAACTATAGACACTGACGAGGCAATTCAAATGAGCTGAGCCAAATTTGGTTTTGAGGTTAGACCTAAAGTCAGGCATACCTTTTAAATAAAAATGATTTGAGACGGGGACCTGCAATTGAAGAAGAAGAAGAAGAAGGGACCTGCAAATACCTTTTCAAACCCTGATTTTGACAGTAAATTCACTCTTGAAATTTTTTACCGCCTTTGCGATATACAGGGGGGGGAGAATACAAGCAAGAGCTTTAAAACACTTCTCAAAACCTGGTAAAATTGGTAAAACCTGGGTAAATTTTGGTAAAATTGAGGCATAACAGCTTTTTATCAATTCCAAAAGTTATGATGCTTCAAGAATAAGAATTTTTGGGACGGATCCATAGCCCAAACTTGGGTCTGCAAAAGTCTTTTTAAGGTCCTATCTCCGCCCCTGTTTATAAGGCTCTAAATGTTTTGGGTATTTGACTTTGTAGTAAATCTGTGATGTAAAAATAACAGTTCAAATAGGGATAAATTATTTTATTAGACAGTGAAAACAATGACAAAATTTCGATCACATACAACATTCGTTATACAATATCAGTGTTTTCACTGTCTAATTAAAGGATTTATCCCCATTTGAACTGTTACTTGTACATCATAAAAAGGCAGTAGGGTCTTCAAAAATGCTTCTATAAACTTGTGAGTTTCAATTTAATACTCTCTGCTGTTTCTTAAGATATTGTTGATACACCCTTCTGACAACCTGCATGCAGATAATGTGTTTTGATTTAGTTCAATACTCCCTTTAGCATTCACTGAAAACTTTACCTTAATACCCTTAGCCTTTTTGGACACCAAGGATCAAACATGCCCCCCTTTCCCAATAACAAATACTACATGTAAACAATGGGCAAATTGCATAGCTTACAGCCTGTGGTGGGTCATGCCATTGTGATAGACATCTTTATTGGACTTTTCAACCATGCTGAACAAAATGGCCATCTCAAAATTATTATAGGATATCTTGGGTGAAATAAGGGGCGTGTGTGGGGGGTGGGTAGCTTGACAGCCAATCACTTTTGAGTCTTAAAAAGGATACTAGAACTTTTAATTTCTAATCGAGCAAGCTCCCTCTAAAGTTTCTACAACAACTCCTCCATACAAAGTGCCTTGGCGAAAAAAAAACATAGAGCCCACTTAACTCTTTACTTAGGCAGTGCTATTCTGCTGCATATGAAAACGGCCTGTGATTTTGCTAAATGGATACTTATAAATTTTGGTTGATTTTGAATCAGAAATGTTGCTTAAAATAAGTACGTTTTTAATTAATCAACATGTCAAAAGGATGAAATAATGCTGGTAAGTCCTTAAGAAAATGTACCAGACCTAAGAGTATAATATAAGAAGGATATTAAGTATCAGTGCTAAATGTGTAATGAATTAATTAGACCCATGATAAACTAATTATAGGGAAAAGAATAGCATTGCAGAGTGTTTTTTCAGGGTTTTAATCCTTTCACTACTGTATCTAGTTCTTCCTTACAAAATAAACCTCCTTCACTTCAAAAGTATCACAAACTTTCCTATTATTTTTTTATATTACTTCCTGTAGCTTTAGTTCTATTTAGGATATTTTCGAAATATTCTGCACAGCATTCTCTAAGTCTTTCCTTATCACTTATAGTGGCCCCATTGCTATCTTTAATTATGACAAGTCCAGATTAATCATTCCCTCAAAATTTTTAACATGCCAATACAATATTTTACTATTATTCTGTCTGACTGCATCTTGCAGATCTTCAGCAATGTTATCCATGGCCTCCACTTCACACCTCCTTAATTCATATTTTAATGCTTTCTCTACTTTATATCACTCAAGTACTTCTTGCACAGTCCATGGATGTAGGCAGCATCTTGTCTAGAGGGGGGAGGGGCAGTCAATGGAGGGGGGGCTTGTAAATGCTTCCCGAGATCCTTTAAACACAGGTCTTTAAAAAACTCGACATTATATATTATGTTAAAACTCAGCCTTTAAAATTTTCTATGTTCTACTTTTCCCACAATACTATAATATAACAGATCCACTATCATACTTCTAATTTCCAGAAAACATAAACACCATAAAAGCAACTTGATACAAATCACAATATGGTTAGATAACAGCTTCTTGTTCTTAGAATTCAATTCAAAAGTCTAAAGTGGGCAAAATTAAATTTCAAAATTGGTATAGGGGAGACCATCCATGTTTAGCCAAAGCAAATAATCTCAATATAAAAACCTATGGGGACTTCTGGAGGATTATAAAAACTCTGACAGATAGCAGTGTATGTTTTTAAAATTGTCTGGCCTTGACTAATAGTTTTACCAAAAATATCAGATTGGATCACGTTTTATGGTGATTAAATCTGGAAATTTGTTCAATTTTTGTCCAAAGGTCTATGCCTAATTATGAATACTAGAAAAGCCATAAACTCACATTGTATTCTCTTATTATTTACCTGCCTTTTGGAAGCTGGTAATTACATTCTGGTTGAGCTGAAGAGCAAGAAAAGGGAATCCTGTTTATTATATTATCATTATCAAAAAATTAGCAACTGAAGAACTTAAGGTCCATTTTCTGAATGAGACTAAAACAAGAAACTTTGCACTAACTGACAAGACAGAGAGTGTCTTAAAGACAGAAGTTGAAGGAAATGCAACCACTGACAGGTGGAACACCAAGATTAGTAGAATGGCTTACTTTTGGTGTTGATCAGTCAACTTATAATTTGAAATTAATACTCTTTAGTTTTTTTTAAACCTTACCAAAATTCATTTTGTAGTTTTTTTTTATACTGACCATATTCTTTCTTAATTTTATAGCTAAAAAAAAATTTTAATGTTCAGTTTTAATGTTCCCCAGGCCACTCTTCTGTTTCTTTTGTCAGGTGGCCAAACATGAGCCAGAGACAGACGAACCAGCACCAGGGTGGCCCAGGTTCAGAAATCATGACCACTTGGATAGAGGCATCCAGGTGGGAAAGCAGTGGAGTATTCTAATTGTCTTTTTCAAGGATGGTATTGAATGAGTTACCTTTGCTTTTGACATACTTGGCAACTTCTTATCACTTGAATTGATTCCTGGGGAATTAAAAAAGTCAAAACCTGCTGATTGTGGGCCAGTCCTTATATTCTGATTGATCAAAAATCAATATTGAATATCAAAACGTAAATATTGACATCAGAAACAATATTTGGAAATTTCTATTTATTTCCAGCTTTTTCAAATGTCTACCAGTGAACATCCAACAGACAAATTTCTATATACAACAAGTTCTCATTAATATCTAGTGTAAATTTGAAGTTCTAGGGGGGGGCAGCTGCCCTCCCCTGTCCGTCTTTCCCTATGCCCATGATACAATCCCCTCCTCTTCTCTACTAATCTTGAAGCATATTCACTAGAATTCCTAGCTTTATTTCTAACTTTTCTCCCTAAAAACACCATCTGTTACTTCTCAAACTATTTTCCTAAAATTATTCAGTCCATCTTCTACATTGTAAAATTTTAGACCCCCTAATTTAATATATATATTTTCCTGAAGAATTTCTCTCAAGTTTTCTTCCAGGAGTCTAGCAATGTCGTAACTTTCTGGAAAGCAGTTACCCTTCCTAATTTCAGCTTTAGGATAACCCTAGACACTACCATATGGTGATATTTACTTTTCACATCAATAACACTATATACCCTAAAACCTTGTATTGGTCTTGCCAATACAGGGTGAGCTTTAGGAGTAGAGCCCCTCAAGGGAGTTCTAGCATTTTCATTATATTCTGATTGATCCAGTGTTTGCTTTGATGGGCGTCTTTTGGGTTGAGAAACCTCTTCCTAGCTAAGTTATCCATTATGGGCTGCCTCAAAACTATCAAATTGACTGATGAATTCATATTTTTTGCACTGGACTTGCTAGGTGTATGAGAAACTCATATCCTAGGCACAGGAAACATAAAATTAGGGGATGGAGAACCTATTTATTCATGCAAGAAGGATAGGGTGCATAGACAGGGAGTTGGGCTCCTGATGAATAATAATGCTGCTAAATCTTGTTTAGGTTTTGAAAATTTGTATTGTAAACCAATGACTGGCAGGATCAATACAACATTCTTGAATTACATATATAGGAGCATTGTTATTAATGTTAAGAGTAAAAATCACCAACTAGCAGCATCTAGGGTTAATCTTAAGCTGAAATTTAAGAAGGGTAAATACCTCCTAGGAAGTTATGATATTAGTAGACTTCAAGGTGAAAATTAGAGAGAAACTCTCAAGGAACAGTTCAATATTAAACTAGAGAGTCTAAAATTTGACAACATAGAAGATTGATTGAATAATTTTAGGCAATGCTTTGTGAGGTTAAACTTTCACAAGTTTAAACTTGTAGGCCCTCCTCTTTTTGTAAAACAAAAAGAGGAGGGGTTTGTAAATTTGACTCATAGATCATATGAGAAAAAGAGAGATGTAAAAAAGTAGAGAAAAAAATGAAATATAAATTAAGGAGGTGCAAAGCAGAGGCCATGAATAAAATTGCTGAAGATCTGGAATATGCTGTCAGATGGCATAATAGTAAAATATTGCACTAGCACATAAAAAATTGAGAGGAAACAGTCAATCTGAACTTGTACCAGTTAAAGATAGGAATAAGGCCATAATAAGTGATAAGGAAAGAATTAAAGAGAGATGAACAAAACCATTGGAGTATATGCTAAACTATGATATAGTTACAGAAAACAATTTAGAAAAGAATGAAATAGTTTATGACATTTTGGATGTGAAGGAAGATTTATTCTGTTTGGAAGAATTAGAGAAAGTACTAAAAGGATTTAAAAATAATACAACCCAAGGTTCTGATAGTAGGGTAAATAGAGGTTTTTATACATGGTAGTTGTTACATTAGAGATAAGTTACTTATGAATATGATTTTGGAAAGAAGAAAAGTGCCTTTCAGGAAAACTTTAATTAAACCCCTTCATAAGAAAGGTGATAAGAGAGTGTGGTAATTTTAGAAGCAATAGCTTGGTTTCTATAGGATGCAAGTTACTTGGGATGATGATACTTTTTTGTCTTAGAGATACTGTAGATACATTATCAACAGAAGAACAGTATGGTTTTAGGAAGGGGAAAAGGTTCATTGACCAAATTGTCACTCTTAGATTAAAAATTTAAAAATGTTTGTTATCAGACTTGTTTATCACTCGTGAAGGAAAGTATAGTGTGGTGGTACCTTTACCTTTAACAGTACCTTTAATGATAGGAAAGTTTATTTTGGTGGTACCTTTATCAGCACCTTTACCATTAACAGTACCTATAATGGTAGGAAAGTTTATTGTGGTGGTACCTTTATCAGTACCTTTACCTTTAAAAGTACCTTTAATGGTAGAAAAGATTGTAGTGATGGTACCTTTACCTTTAACAGTACCTTTGATGGTAGGAAAGTTTATTGTGTTGGTACTTTTATCAGTACCTTTAATGGTAGGAAAGTTTATTGTGGAGGTACCTTTATCAGTACCTTTACCTTTAACAGTACCTTTAATGGTAGGAAAGTTTATTGTGGTGGTACCTTTACCTTTAACAGTACCTTAATGGTAGGAAAGTTTATAGTGGTGGTACCTTTATCAGTACCTTTACCTTTAATGGTAGGAAAGTTTATTGTGGTGGTACCTTTATCAGTACCTTTACCTTTAACAGTACCTTTAATGGTAGGAAAGTTTATTGTGGTGGTACCTTTATCAGTACCTTTACCTTTAAAAGTACCTTTAATGGTAGGAAAGTTTATCTCTGATGCAAATGAGAGGTAAGTTTAAACTTTACTCCCCCCTCTCCCTAATGTGCAAATATATACCCTGAATTTGTATAGGCTATATAGGGGTGGGGTAAAATTCATGGTAAATTTTTTGCAAATCATATTATTGACTTACAAATAAAGTAAACATACTACTTGATGCCTTTTTTATGCTCTTTCCAAATATAATAATCATTTTTGTTGGAAATGAATTTTACCCCCACCCTTATATATACCAATTCAGAATATATATTTGCACATTAGGGGGTGGGGGTAAATTTTATTTCTGATGTAAATTAGAGGTAAGTTTAAACTTCAACCCCCCTAATGTGCAAATATTTACCCTGAATTTGTATAGGCCTATATAGGGCTGAGGGTAAAATTCATTTCCGACAAAAATGATTATTATATTTGGAAAGAGCATAAAAAAGATAAACTGTGCTGCCAATTACCGACCAATTAGCATCACCTCAACAGTCAGTAAAATCCTCGAAGGAATTGCAAACACCGCTGTTATGAAACACCTGATTGACAATAAACTACTTACCGATAGCCAACATGGATTCAGATCTGGACGCTCGGTCAAGACAAATCTTATTGACGCATATGAATGTGTCACTGAAATGCTAGACCAGGGTATCCCTGTTGATATGATTCTATTAGACTTTGCAAAGGCTTTTGACAAAGTTTGCCATTGTTGTTTGAAGGCTAAACTTTTAGCTACCAGGATACATGTGGAGGTTGTTGAATGGGTTATGCAGTTCCTCTCAGGAAGAAAGCAGAGAGTTAAGAGTGTTTGGGGATAACAGGCAAGAGTTTTTCTCAGAAGTTGCTGGAGTTGATAGTGGCATGCCCCAGGGAACAATCTTGGGCCCAACACTTTTCAATATTTACATTAATGATGCTCCACAGGCTGTAAGAAATAAGATGAGCTTCTATGCCGATGATTCAAAGCTTATTGGGCCCTCAGAGTCGTCAGCAACTAGAGCCACCATACAGGAAGACCTGGATGCACTTTCCCTTTGGGCCCGCCAATGGAAGCTTGAGTTTAACATCCAGAAGTGCAAGGCAGTATATTTCGGGAAAAAGAATGAGAAGTGGCAGTACCATATGAGTGGGGGGGATGGCTCTAGACAATCGATTGGTTCCTGGTAGCTGAAAGAGATTTGGGAATAGTTGTTGATGAAGAAATAAAATTCAACAAACACACCCAAACAGCGGTTGCCAAAGCATCTCAGACCCTCAGAATAATTAAGCGTACAGTACGCAGCAGATCATCTAAAGTCATGACAAAGCTGTACAAGGGTCTCGTGCGACCATTGCTGGAGTTTGGGATGTGTGTTGCCATGCCTCTGAATAAGAGTGATCAACAGAAAATAGAGTCTGTTCAAAGGTGCGCAACCAAAGCTATTGATGGATGCAAGAACCAACACTTGTCTACACTACAGCTCCCAACACTCATCTACAGATGGCAGAGGGGCAATGTCATTATGGCTTACAAGCTACTGCATGCTGATTCCTCTTCTCAGAGTCCTTTACAACTTGACAAATCATTCAGAACAAGAGGGCATAGTAAGAAGCTGCTCAGGAAGAGAGCTCACAGCAGACTCCGCAACCACTACTTCTCCAATAGAGTGGTGGGCCCCTGGAACAGTCTTCCCAATGCAAAGGTCACCGCTCCCTCTGTCAATGCATTCAAGATTGCCATTGATAAGAATTGGTTCACCAAACCATGGAAAACAGAGTGGGACACCGCCAAACCAGTGACTCCCCATTGTCACTGACCAGCAACTCTACAGGATCTTTCCTTATTTTGCTGGACAATGTGATTTAAGGTAATTTAAGGTAAAAGGCATCAAGTGGTATGTTTACTTTATTTGTAAGTCAATAATATGATTTGCAAAAAAATTACCAAATTCATTTCTGACAAAAATGATTAGGCATATTATATTTGTAAAGAGCATAAAAAAGGCATAGAGTAGTATGTTCACTTTATTTGTAAGTCAATAATATAAACTGCCAAAAATTTACCAGATATTTACCCATAAAAAGGCATCAAATGATGTTTTCACTTTCATCCTAGGCAAATTATAGAGCCACCTAGAAATTTAGTCTACCCAGAAAACATGTCATGCTGGAACTACAACAAGTTTAAAGAGCGCAGGCAACTGTAACTTAATTCATTGGTAAAAATTCAGAAAAGTGAATAAAAAGATAGATGTTACCAATTAGTAATATTTCAAAGATGGTAACTCCTCTCTTCATTAATATTTCAGGAGAGAGCATGTTTCTTTTGATTTGAAATTATTCATGCACAGAATTATTATTGCCAAATTGTAAAACAAAACATAAGCCAGAGTCTTTGAAAAAGCCAAAATAAGCCAGACAATGTTTTGCCCCAGATTCTGCTCATCTTTTGTCATGCTTATATGCCCTTAGTCACCATACTGTATTTTCACGCAAAAGTGATTATTTTTGCATGAGCTGATAAGTTTAATCCTTTTTTTCTGCAAGTTTATGCGTCATAATGCTTCAAGGGCTACAAATATTTTTCCTGGCTTCTAGAACTTGATATAGCCTATTCCGAAGCCAACGATGTTTGAATATATCGTTCTAGTTTTCGTTCTTCAAACGAACTGTCTCTGTATGAACATATTCTGACCGTTTCTGTAAGGCCTGACCGTTTACAGTGAACCATTTCTGTAATCTGTATGGACATATCCAGACCCAGAAAATATTTTCATAAATCAGAAGACATAAGAGATTTATTCCAACTCACTCCTTAAGCTTCTTTCTATATTTATCTCGAGGCTCACGTAGAATTAGCAAATCGAGGCATAGAAACACAATTTTTTAAGCTTCCAGCAAACTCCTCCCCCTGTACAAGAATCCACCAGCCTTCCTCCATAATGGCTGATGCGTAAATATAAACTACTTTTACCAAGCCTCAAACCTTGAGTATATGTTTATGTACAATTTAGCTGCAAGTTACTCTAATCAAAGAATTACTATCTTTATAAAGAAAATATAGTTATTTCGGTTATATTTAGAACAGCAAATTTATCTCATCTCATAAAATATGTGCCAAATGCAAAACTGCCCGAAAGTTACAAGACGAAATATTTTTAGTCTTGGCCCAAAAGAAAAAGCTTGGCTTGCCCATTTTCATACATTAATTAAAAAACTTTTTCCACAATATATGTTTTTCAAAGAAAAGTAATGAACCCCATTAAACCAAAAATGAGCAAAAATAAAATCAAATAATCTACCAAGCGTGAAACTACCAAAAATCAGCATCGATAAATTTATGAAACCCAAAACCAACAGAAATTACGATAAATAATCGAGTCAAACTCAAAATAAGCAGAAATTAACATTAGTAGGGCTCAAACCCCTATGCTAGTCCCCGAAGCCGCGCCACGCCGAAATGACGGCGGCGAATCTATGATTCAGTATCGGCGGCGGCGCGCCGCCAGGCGTGCCGAAATTTTTTTGGCAGCGCGCCGCCGATTTTAGACCGGCGGCGCGCCACGGCGCGCCGATTTTTCTGATTAAAAATAATAATAAAAATTCCACTTCACCAAGGACGTTCAACCTCGATTTTAGTAAGGATTTTTAAATGGTTAGCTAAAAACATACAAGAACAATATGACAAAACAGGAATTTGTTGGGCCGTGAGGAAAGTGTTTATGTTCACCGTCGATCAGACCAAGTAGAATTCTCATTTTTAGCCACTAGACCCAGGGAAACCTATGTTGTGTTTATGTTTAACATCGCATTGTTCCTATAAAATCCCGTGTTTAGTCATTTCCTTCTTGTTAATGATTTGGGCTAATGTGTGTATAACTTTCAAAGTTTAAAGTTCAAACATCTCCTGTCAAATACATACGAAAAGGAAGTGAAAAAAAACAAACAAATAACAACATCGAAAAAACACTGTATACAAATCAGATACCATGGCTTAACAACACCAACAATTTTAAATCAGCAGTTACGTCACTTCAGTTACAATTGATGTAACAAAAGTGAGTTTGTTCACTCTGCCTGGAGCCATTGATCTTTTTGCAGTCACTATCAGTCCTGTCGTGCTAAAAAGCCGTTTAGCTGGGGCACATGTGGCCGGTACAGCCAGAACTTGACAAGCGTAAACTGCCACTCGCGGGATCTGATACTAGTATTGGACCTTGGGGTCCCACCGAATGCCGCAAATGGGCTTCTTCTTTGTATCTGCTGAAATAAGTTGTTTTATAAGGGAGAATAAACCTGCACCTTCACCATAGGGCTCCTGCGCCCTACACTACAGGAGGAACTAAACTGCACCTTTACCCTCTTTTCTTATCAACACGGAATAACCCTCCGAAATTCTTTTTGAAAGAAGTGGTCAAGTTATAACGTTTCAAGTCAAAGTTTAATTCTACTTCAACTTCAGTGTGCTCTGCTAACTGTGCAAAAAAAAAAATGTAATTCATTTATATAGATATATTTCTATACTAGCTCTAGATAATCTACCAAGCGGGAAACTACCGCAAATCAGCATCGATAAATAAATGAAACCCAAAACGAACAAAAATAACAATAAATAACTGAGTCAAACTCAAAACGAGCAGAAATTAACATAAGTTGGGCTCAAAACCCTATGCCTTCCCCAGGCCAGAACATAATTTTCACTTTACTGAAAAAATATAAATGTTTTTACTTTTATAACTTTAATAAATCAAATAATATTAACATTTTGATTACTAAATATCAGTATATGTATATTAAACTGACAATGCATATTCATTTGTATTTTTGTCAGTAAAGTACAAATTATGTTCTGGCCTTGGGAAGGCATAGGGGTTTTGAGCCCAACTTATGTTAATTTCTGCTCGTTTTGAGTTTGACTCGGTTATTTATTGTAATTTCTGTTCGTTTTGGGTTTCATTTATTTATCGATGCTGATTTGTGGTAGTTTCCCGCTTGGTAGATTATCTAGAGCTAGTATAGAAATATATCTATATAAATGAATTACATTTTTTTTTTTTGCACAGTTAGCAGAGCACACTGAAGTTGAAGTAGAATTAAACTTTGACTTGAAACGTTATAACTTGACCACTTCTTTCAAAAAAGAATTTCGGAGGGTTATTCCGTGTTGATAAGAAAAGAGGGTAAAGGTGCAGTTTAGTTCCTCCTGTAGTGTAGGGCGCAGGAGCCCTATGGTGAAGGTGCAGGTTTATTCTCCCTTATAAAACAACTTATTTCAGCAGATACAAAGAAGAAGCCCATTTGCGGCATTCGGTGGGACCCCAAGGTCCAATACTAGTATCAGATCCCGCGAGTGGCAGTTTACGCTCGTCAAGTTCTAATTAAAGGATTTATCCCCATTTGAACTGTTACTTGTACATCATAAAAAGGCAGTAGGGTCTTCAAAAATGCTTCTATAAACTTGTGAGTTTCAATTTAATACTCTCTGCTGTTTCTTAAGATATTGTTGATACACCCTTCTGACAACCTGCATGCAGATAATGTGTTTTGATTTAGTTCAATACTCCCTTTAGCATTCACTGAAAACTTTACCTTAATACCCTTAGCCTTTTTGGACACCAAGGATCAAACATGCCCCCCTTTCCCAATAACAAATACTACATGTAAACAATGGGCAAATTGCATAGCTTACAGCCTGTGGTGGGTCATGCCATTGTGATAGACATCTTTATTGGACTTTTCAACCATGCTGAACAAAATGGCCATCTCAAAATTATTATAGGATATCTTGGGTGAAATAAGGGGCGTGTGTGGGGGGTGGGTAGCTTGACAGCCAATCACTTTTGAGTCTTAAAAAGGATACTAGAACTTTTAATTTCTAATCGAGCAAGCTCCCTCTAAAGTTTCTACAACAACTCCTCCATACAAAGTGCCTTGGCGAAAAAAAAACATAGAGCCCACTTAACTCTTTACTTAGGCAGTGCTATTCTGCTGCATATGAAAACGGCCTGTGATTTTGCTAAATGGATACTTATAAATTTTGGTTGATTTTGAATCAGAAATGTTGCTTAAAATAAGTACGTTTTTAATTAATCAACATGTCAAAAGGATGAAATAATGCTGGTAAGTCCTTAAGAAAATGTACCAGAACTAAGAGTATAATATAAGAAGGATATTAAGTATCAGTGCTAAATGTGTAATGAATTAATTAGACCCATGATAAACTAATTATAGGGAAAAGAATAGCAATGCAGAGTGTTTTTTCAGGGTTTTAATCCTTTCACTACTGTATCTAGTTCTTCCTTACAAAATAAACCTCCTTCACTTCAAAAGTATCACAAACTTTCCTATTATTTTTTTATATTACTTCCTGTAGCTTTAGTTCTATTTAGGATATTTTCGAAATATTCTGCACAGCATTCTCTAAGTCTTTCCTTATCACTTATAGTGGCACCATTGCTATCTTTAATTATGACAAGTCCAGATTAATCATTCCCTCAAAATTTTTTAACATGCCAATACAATATTTTACTATTATTCTGTCTGACTGCATCTTGCAGATCTTCAGCAATGTTATCCATGGCCTCCACTTCACACCTCCTTAATTCATATTTTAATGCTTTCTCTACTTTATATCACTCAAGTACTTCTTGCACAGTCCATGGATGTAGGCAGCATCTTGTCTAGAGGGGGAGGGGCAGTCAATGGAGGGGGGGCTTGTAAATGCTTCCCGAGGTCCTTTAAACACAGGTCTTTAAAAAACTCGACATTATATATTATGTTAAAACTCAGCCTTTAAAATTTTCTATGTTCTACTTTTCCCACAATACTATAATATAACAGATCCACTATCATACTTCTAATTTCCAGAAAACATAAACACCATAAAAGCAACTTGATACAAATCACAATATGGTTAGATAACAGCTTCTTGTTCTTAGAATTCAATTCAAAAGTCTAAAGTGGGCAAAATTAAATTTCAAAATTGGTATAGGGGAGACCATCCCATGTTTAGCCAAAGCAAATAATCTCAATATAAAAACCTATGGGGACTTCTGGAGGATTATAAAAACTCTGACAGATAGCAGTGTATGTTTTTAAAATTGTCTGGCCTTGACTAATAGTTTTACCAAAAATATCAGATTGGATCACGTTTTATGGTGATTAAATCTGGAAATTTGTTCAATTTTTGTCCAAAGGTCTATGCCTAATTATGAATACTAGAAAAGCCATAAACTCACATTGTATTCTCTTATTATTTACCTGCCTTTTGGAAGCTGGTAATTACATTCTGGTTGAGCTGAAGAGCAAGAAAAGGGAATCCTGTTTATTATATTATCATTATCAAAAAATTAGCAACTGAAGAACTTAAGGTCCATTTTCTGAATGAGACTAAAACAAGAAACTTTGCACTAACTGACAAGACAGAGAGTGTCTTAAAGACAGAAGTTGAAGGAAATGCAACCACTGACAGGTGGAACACCAAGATTAGTAGAATGGCTTACTTTTGGTGTTGATCAGTCAACTTATAATTTGAAATTAATACTCTTTAGTTTTTTTTAAACCTTACCAAAATTCATTTTGTAGTTTTTTTTTATACTGACCATATTCTTTCTTAATTTTATAGCTAAAAAAAAAATTTTAATGTTCAGTTTTAATGTTCCCCAGGCCACTCTTCTGTTTCTTTTGTCAGGTGGCCAAACATGAGCCAGAGACAGACGAACCAGCACCAGGGTGGCCCAGGTTCAGAAATCATGACCACTTGGATAGAGGCATCCAGGTGGGAAAGCAGTGGAGTATTCTAATTGTCTTTTTCAAGGATGGTATTGAATGAGTTACCTTTGCTTTTGACATACTTGGCAACTTCTTATCACTTGAATTGATTCCTGGGGAATTAAAAAAGTCAAAACCTGCTGATTGTGGGCCAGTCCTTATATTCTGATTGATCAAAAATCAATATTGAATATCAAAACGTAAATATTGACATCAGAAACAATATTTGGAAATTTCTATTTATTTCCAGCTTTTCAAATGTCTACCAGTGAACATCCAACAGACAAATTTCTATATACAACAAGTTCTCATTAATATCTAGTGTAAATTTGAAGTTCTAGGGGGGGGGCAGCTGCCCTCCCCTGTCCGTCTTTCCCTATGCCCATGATACAATCCCCTCCTCTTCTCTACTAATCTTGAAGCATATTCACTAGAATTCCTAGCTTTATTTCTAACTTTTCTCCCTAAAAACACCATCTGTTACTTCTCAAACTATTTTCCTAAAATTATTCAGTCCATCTTCTACATTGTAAAATTTTAGACCCCCTAATTTAATATATATATTTTCCTGAAGAATTTCTCTCAAGTTTTCTTCCAGGAGTCTAGCAATGTCATAACTTTCTGGAAAGCAGTTACCCTTCCTAATTTCAGCTTTAGGATAACCCTAGACACTACCATATGGTGATATTTACTTTTCACATCAATAACACTATATACCCTAAAACCTTGTATTGGTCTTGCCAATACAGGGTGAGCTTTAGGAGTAGAGCCCCTCAAGGGAGTTCTAGCATTTTCATTATATTCTGATTGATCCAGTGTTTGCTTTGATGGGCGTCTTTTGGGTTGAGAAACCTCTTCCTAGCTAAGTTATCCATTATGGGCTGCCTCAAAACTATCAAATTGACTGATGAATTCATATTTTTTGCACTGGACTTGCTAGGTGTATGAGAAACTCATATCCTAGGCACAGGAAACATAAAATTAGGGGATGGAGAACCTATTTATTCATGCAAGAAGGATAGGGTGCATAGACAGGGAGTTGGGCTCCTGATGAATAATAATGCTGCTAAATCTTGTTTAGGTTTTGAAAATTTGTATTGTAAACCAATGACTGGCAGGATCAATACAACATTCTTGAATTACATATATAGGAGCATTGTTATTAATGTTAAGAGTAAAAATCACCAACTAGCAGCATCTAGGGTTAATCTTAAGCTGAAATTTAAGAAGGGTAAATACCTCCTAGGAAGTTATGATATTAGTAGACTTCAAGGTGAGAATTAGAGAGAAACTCTCAAGGAACAGTTCAATATTAAACTAGAGAGTCTAAAATTTGACAACATAGAAGATTGATGGAATAATTTTAGGCAATGCTTTGTGAGGTTAAACTTTCACAAGTTTAAACTTGTAGGCCCTCCTCTTTTTGTAAAACAAAAAGAGGAGGGGTTTGTAAATTTGACTGATAGATCATATGAGAAAAAGAGAGATGTAAAAAAGTAGAGAAAAAAATGAAATATAAATTAAGGAGGTGCAAAGCAGAGGCCATGAATAAAATTGCTGAAGATCTGGAATATGCTGCCAGATGGCATAATAGTAAAATATTGCACTAGCACATAAAAAATTGAGAGGAAACAGTCAATCTGAACTTGTACCAGTTAAAGATAGGAATAAGGCCATAATAAGTGATAAGGAAAGAATTAAAGAGAGATGAACAAAACCATTGGAGTATATGCTAAACTATGATATAGTTATAGAAAACAATTTAGAAAAGAATGAAATAGTTTATGACATTTTGGATGTGAAGGAAGATTTATTCTGTTTGGAAGAATTAGAGAAAGTACTAAAAGGATTTAAAAATAATACAACCCAAGGTTCTGATAGTAGGGTAAATAGAGGTTTTTATACATGGTAGTTGTTACATTAGAGATAAGTTACTTATGAATATGATTTTGGAAAGAAGAAAAGTGCCTTTCAGGAAAACTTTAATTAAACCCCTTCATAAGAAAGGTGATAAGAGAGTGTGGTAATTTTAGAAGCAATAGCTTGGTTTCTATAGGATGCAAGTTACTTGGGATGATGATACTTTTTTGTCTTAGAGATACTGTAGATACATTTTCAACAGAAGAACAGTATGGTTTTAGGAAGGGGAAAAGGTTCATTGACCAAATTGTCACTCTTAGATTAAAAATTTAAAAATGTTTGTTATCAGACTTGTTTATCACTCGTGAAGGAAAGTATAGTGTGGTGGTACCTTTACCTTTAACAGTACCTTTAATGATAGGAAAGTTTATTTTGGTGGTACCTTTATCAGCACCTTTACCATTAACAGTACCTATAATGGTAGGAAAGTTTATAGTGGTGGTACCTTTATCAGTACCTTTACCTTTAAAAGTACCTTTAATGGTAGAAAAGATTGTAGTGATGGTACCTTTACCTTTAACAGTACCTTTAATGGTAGGAAAGTTTATTGTGTTGGTACTTTTATCAGTACCTTTAATGGTAGGAAAGTTTATTGTGGAGGTACCTTTATCAGTACCTTTACCTTTAACAGTACCTTTAATGGTAGGAAAGTTTATTGTGGTGGTACCTTTACCTTTAATGGTAGGAAAGTTTATAGTGGTGGTACCTTTATCAGTACCTTTACCTTTAATGGTAGGAAAGTTTATTGTGGTGGTACCTTTATCAGTACCTTTACCTTTAACAGTACCTTTAATGGTAGGAAAGTTTATTGTGGTGGTACCTTTATCAGTACCTTTACCTTTAAAAGTACCTTTAATGGTAGGAAAGTTTATCTCTGATGCAAATGAGAGGTAAGTTTAAACTTTACTCCCCCCTCTCCCTAATGTGCAAATATATACCCTGAATTTGTATAGGCTATATAGGGGTGGGGTAAAATTCATGGTAAATTTTTTGCAAATCATATTATTGACTTACAAATAAAGTAAACATACTACTTGATTCCTTTTTTATGCTCTTTCCAAATATAATAATCATTTTTGTTGGAAATGAATTTTACCCCCACCCTTATATATACCAATTCAGAATATATATTTGCACATTAGGGGGGTGGGGGTAAATTTTATTTCTGATGTAAATTAGAGGTAAGTTTAAACTTCAACCCCCCTAATGTGCAAATATTTACCCTGAATTTGTATAGGCCTATATAGGGCTGAGGGTAAAATTCATTTCCGACAAAAATGATTATTATATTTGGAAAGAGCATAAAAAAGATAAACTGTGCTGCCAATTACCGACCAATTAGCATCACCTCAACAGTCAGTAAAATCCTTGAAGGAATTGCAAACACCGCTGTTATGAAACACCTGATTGACAATAAACTACTTACCGATAGCCAACATGGATTCAGATCTGGACGCTCGGTCAAGACAAATCTTATTGACGCATATGAATGTGTCACTGAACTGCTAGACCAGGGTATCCCTGTTGATATGATTCTATTAGACTTTGCAAAGGCTTTTGACAAAGTTTGCCATTGTTGTTTGAAGGCTAAACTTTTAGCTACCAGGATACATGTGGAGGTTGTTGAATGGGTTATGCAGTTCCTCTCAGGAAGAAAGCAGAGAGTTAAGAGTGTTTGGGGATAACAGGCAAGAGTTTTTCTCAGAAGTTGCTGGAGTTGATAGTGGCATGCCCCAGGGAACAATCTTGGGCCCAACACTTTTCAATATTTACATTAATGATGCTCCACAGGCTGTAAGAAATAAGATGAGCTTCTATGCTGATGATTCAAAGCTTATTGGGCCCTCAGAGTCGTCAGCAACTAGAGCCACCATACAGGAAGACCTGGATGCACTTTCCCTTTGGGCCTGCCAATGGAAGCTTGAGTTTAACATCCAGAAGTGCAAGGCAGTATATTTCGGGAAAAAGAATGAGAAGTGGCAGTACCATATGAGTGGGGGGGATGGCTCTAGACAATCGATTGGTTCCTTGGTAGCTGAAAGAGATTTGGGAATAGTTGTTGATGAAGAAATAAAATTCAACAAACACACCCAAACAGCGGTTGCCAAAGCATCTCAGACCCTCAGAATAATTAAGCATACAGTATGCAGCAGATCATCTAAAGTCATGACAAAGCTGTACAAGGGTCTCGTGCAACCATTGCTGGAGTTTGGGATGTGTGTTGCCATGCCTCTGAATAAGAGTGATCAACAGAAAATAGAGTCTGTTCAAAGGTGCGCAACCAAAGCTATTGATGGATGCAAGAACCAACACTTGTCTACACTACAGCTCCCAACACTCATCTACAGATGGCAGAGGGGCAATGTCATTATGGCTTACAAGCTACTGCATGCTGATTCCTCTTCTCAGAGTCCTTTACAACTTGACAAATCATTCAGAACAAGAGGGCATAGTAAGAAGCTGTTCAGGAAGAGAGCTCACAGCAGACTCCGCAACCACTACTTCTCCAATAGAGTGGTGGGCCCCTGGAACAGTCTTCCCAATGCAAAGGTCACCGCTCCCTCTGTCAATGCATTCAAGATTGCCATTGATAAGAATTGGTTCACCAAACCATGGAAAACAGAGTGGGACACCGCCAAACCAGTGACTCCCCATTGTCACTGACCAGCAACTCTACAGGATCTTTCCTTATTTTGCTGGACAATGTGATTTAAGGTAATTTAAGGTAAAAGGCATCAAGTGGTATGTTTACTTTATTTGTAAGTCAATAATATGATTTGCAAAAAAATTACCAAATTCATTTCTGACAAAAATGATTAGGCATATTATATTTGTAAAGAGCATAAAAAAGGCATAGAGTAGTATGTTCACTTTATTTGTAAGTCAATAATATAAACTGCCAAAAATTTACCAGATATTTACCCATAAAAAGGCATCAAATGATGTTTTCACTTTCATCCTAGGCAAATTATAGAGCCACCTAGAAATTTAGTCTACCCAGAAAACATGTCATGCTGGAACTACAACAAGTTTAAAGAGCGCAGGCAACTGTAACTTAATTCATTGGTAAAAATTCAGAAAAGTGAATAAAAAGATAAATGTTACCAATTAGTAATATTTCAAAGATGGTAACTCCTCTCTTCATTAATATTTCAGGAGAGAGCATGTTTCTTTTGATTTGAAATTATTCATGCACAGAATTATTATTGCCAAATTGTAAAACAAAACATAAGCCAGAGTCTTTGAAAAAGCCAAAATAAGCCAGACAATGTTTTGCCCCAGATTCTGCTCATCTTTTGTCATGCTTATATGCCCTTAGTCACCATACTGTATTTTCACGCAAAAGTGATTATTTTTGCATGAGCTGATAAGTTTAATCCTTTTTTTCTGCAAGTTTATGCGTCATAATGCTTCAAGGGCTACAAATATTTTTCCTGGCTTCTAGAACTTGATATAGCCTATTCCGAAGCCAACGATGTTTGAATATATCGTTCTAGTTTTCGTTCTTCAAACGAACTGTCTCTGTATGAACATATTCTGACCGTTTCTGTAAGGCCTGACCGTTTACAGTGAACCATTTCTGTAATCTGTATGGACATATCCAGACCCAGAAAATATTTTCATAAATCAGAAGACATAAGAGATTTATTCCAACTCACTCCTTAAGCTTCTTTCTATATTTATCTCGAGGCTCACGTAGAATTAGCAAATCGAGGCATAGAAACACAATTTTTTAAGCTTCCAGCAAACTCCTCCCCCTGTACAAGAATCCACCAGCCTTCCTCCATAATGGCTGATGCGTAAATATAAACTACTTTTACCAAGCCTCAAACCTTGAGTATATGTTTATGTACAATTTAGCTGCAAGTTACTCTAATCAAAGAATTACTATCTTTATAAAGAAAATATAGTTATTTCGGTTATATTTAGAACAGCAAATTTATCTCATCTCATAAAATATGTGCCAAATGCAAAACTGCCCGAAAGTTACAAGACGAAATATTTTTAGTCTTGGCCCAAAAGAAAAAGCTTGGCTTGCCCATTTTCATACATTAATTAAAAAACTTTTTCCACAATATATGTTTTTCAAAGAAAAGTAATGAACCCCATTAAACCAAAAATGAGCAAAAATAAAATCAAATAATCTACCAAGCGTGAAACTACCAAAAATCAGCATCGATAAATTTATGAAACCCAAAACCAACAGAAATTACAATAAATAATCGAGTCAAACTCAAAATAAGCAGAAATTAACATTAGTAGGGCTCAAACCCCTATGCTAGTCCCCGAAGCCGCGCCACGCCAAAATGACGGCGGCGAATCTATGATTCAGTATCGGCGGCGGCGCGCCGCCAGGCGTGCCGAAATTTTTTTGGCAGCGCGCCGCCGATTTTAGACCGGCGGTGCGCCAGGGCGCGCCGATTTTTTTGATTAAAAATAATAATAAAAATTCCACTTCACCAAGGACGTTCAACCTCGATTTTAGTAGGGATTTTTAAATGGTTAGCTAAAAACATACAAGAACAATATGACAAAACAGGAATTTGTTGGGCCGTGAGGAAAGTGTTTATGTTCACCGTCGATCAGACCAAGTAGAATTCTCATTTTTAGCCACTAGACCCAGGGAAACCTATGTTGTGTTTATGTTTAACATCGCATTGTTCCTATAAAATCCCGTGTTTAGTCATTTCCTTCTTGTTAATGATTTGGGCTAATGTGTGTATAACTTTCAAAGTTTAAAGTTCAAACATCTCCTGTCAAATACATACGAAAAGGAAGTGAAAAAAAACAAACAAATAACAACATCGAAAAAACACTGTATACAAATCAGATACCATGGCTTAACAACACCAACAATTTTAAATCAGCGGTTACGTCACTTCAGTTACAATTGATGTAACAAAAGTGAGTTTGTTCACTCTGCCTGGAGCCATTGATCTTTTTGCAGTCACTATCAGTCCTGTCGTGCTAAAAAGCCGTTTAGCTGGGGCACATGTGGCCGGTACAGCCAGAACTTGACGAGCGTAAACTGCCACTCGCGGGATCTGATACTAGTATTGGACCTTGGGGTCCCACCGAATGCCGCAAATGGGCTTCTTCTTTGTATCTGCTGAAATAAGTTGTTTTATAAGGGAGAATAAACCTGCACCTTCACCATAGGGCTCCTGCGCCCTACACTACAGGAGGAACTAAACTGCACCTTTACCCTCTTTTCTTATCAACACGGAATAACCCTCCGAAATTCTTTTTTGAAAGAAGTGGTCAAGTTATAACGTTTCAAGTCAAAGTTTAATTCTACTTCAACTTCAGTGTGCTCTGCTAACTGTGCAAAAAAAAATGTAATTCATTTATATAGATATATTTCTATACTAGCTCTAGATAATCTACCAAGCGGGAAACTACCGCAAATCAGCATCGATAAATAAATGAAACCCAAAACGAACAAAAATAACAATAAATAACTGAGTCAAACTCAAAACGAGCAGAAATTAACATAAGTTGGGCTCAAAACCCCTATGCCTGCCCCAGGCCAGAACATAATTTTCACTTTACTGAAAAATATAAATGTTTTTACTTTTATAACTTTAATAAATCAAATAATATTAACATTTTGATTACTAAATATCAGTATATGTATATTAAACTGACAATGCATATTCATTTGTATTTTTGTCAGTAAAGTACAAATTATGTTCTGGCCTTGGGAAGGCATAGGGGTTTTGAGCCCAACTTATGTTAATTTCTGCTCGTTTTGAGTTTGACTCGGTTATTTATTGTAATTTCTGTTCGTTTTGGGTTTCATTTATTTATCGATGCTGATTTGTGGTAGTTTCACGCTTGGTAGATTATTTGATTTTAATTTTGCTCATTTTTGGTTTAATGGAGTTCTTTACTTTTCTTTGAAAAAACTTATTTTTTGGAAACAGTCTTTTTAATTAATTTCTGTTCGTTTTATATTGACATAGTCTTTTTAGGGAAAAAGAAAATCATACTTTAAATCTTTTCGTTTTTTTAAGAATTTATAGTTTGGCCTGCTATTTGTATGCTGGGAAACAATTTTCAGCAAAATTTAACAACATAGACCCTTATAAAAATCTGGACACAAATAGTAGTGTTTGATTTAGTTTCATACCTCCTCTAGTTAACCTGAAATGGAAAACTTGATAACATTCACAAAAAAATTTGTTTACTTTCTTTGATAGCTTGGATACACTTACGCTATTTTGATTTGGTCAAATTTTAAGAGCAGAAGAAGCCCTGAAAGTTTGAACATAATACCCTCAGTCGTTCTTGGGATACTGCTGAGATCCCTTATTGGGAATTAGCATAAACACAGTGCATTTTGATTTAATCTTAAGGCAACATTTACTTTTTAAACATAAAGGCAAATGGGAGGGTGGGCGTGGGAGGGGGATTAGTTTCCCTCCAATCACTTTCGACTATTAAAAAGGACATCAGCCCTTTCTATTTTCAATCGAATGAGCCCTTTTCGAAGTTCCTACGACAACTCCTTCGATACGAAGTGCCCTGGTCTAAACAACAACAACAACAACAAAAATGATACATTATACCCACATCGATCTCTACTATAAAAATGTCAAGCCTTCCAATCACTTTCGATAATTAAAAAGGACACTAGGCTTTTCGATTTCCAAACTAATGATCCCTTTTTGAGTTTCTACGACAACGCTTTCTATAAACACCGTATATGCCCCCAGGGCATAAATTACAACCCTTACCCTAAGGGCTGTGAGGGTGGTTGTCATCCTCTAAGACCTAATTTCCAGAACTTTCAACTACGTTAACCAAAATGGCTATCTCAAAATTTTTTATTGTATGTGTTTCGGGAAATGGTGGGCGTGGAAGGGGTGTTAGTTGCCTTCCAATAATTTTCAACTATTAAAAAGGGCACAAGCCACTCCAATCTCTAATTGAATGAGTCCTTTTCGAAGTTTCTACGACAACTTCTTCGATATGAAGTGCCCTGGTCTAAAGGAAAAAATAATAAATAATACATTGTGCCAACATCGTTCTTATATACCTCCAGGGCATGACTACAAAACCCTTGCCCTAAGGGTTGTGGGGGAGTAACCTCCTCAAAAAATATATTTTCTCTCTGGAAATCAGTTACTCTGAACAAAATGGCTATCTTAAAATTTTGATTGGATGTGTTTGAGGAAACGGTAGGCGTGGAAGGGGTGTTAGCTGCCTTCCAATCACTTTCGAATATTAAAAAGGGCACTAGTTATTCCAATTTCCAATCGAATGAGCTCTTTTTGAAGTTTCTACGACAACTCCTTCGATACGAATTGCCCTGGTATGAAAAAAAAAAATAATACATTGTGCCAACATTGTTCTTTACTTAGACAACTCGATTGCGCTGCCTATGACAACATCCTGAATTGCCTAATGCTCTTTTACCTACCTCTTTTCATCCGAAAAATCAGAAAGAAAAATGAACAGAATTTTAAAGTGGAAGGTAGAATTTTTGTTTCAAGAAAAATTTCTTCTTCTCCTTCCTATGAACCGATATACATGGCGAGCCCAAGATGACAGTATTTATTTTTAAGAAACAGATTAGCCGGGATGACGGTTGAAGCCCGGAGGTCGATATCGATAACAAAAAAGAGAGAAAAAAAAACAAAAAAAAGCGGCGTATTAGTGACGCCGCCGCCGATAGAATCAGCGGCGGCGTCAGCGCGCTGATGCAAGCTCGGCGGCGCGCCGCCGACTTTTCGGCTCGGCTTCGGGGTCAACCCTATGCCTTCCCAAGTCCAGAACATTATTTGCACTTTATGGAAAAAAATACAAATGAATGTGCATTTTCAGTTGAATATACATATACTGATATTTAATGCTCAAAATGTTAATACTATTTGATTTATTAAAGTTATAAAAGTAAAAACATTTATATATTTTTTTTAGTAAAGTGCAAATTATGTTCTGGCCTTGGGAAGGCACACGGGCTTTGAATGATGTAAAGAATGATGTAAAGAACGATGTTAGCACAATCCATTATTTTTTTTCCTTTAGACCATGGCACTACTTTTATAAGTTTAATAAATGAAATAATATTAACATTTTGATAACTAAATATCAGTATATGTATCTCGTATATTAAACTGACAACGTACATTCATTTGTATTTTTTTCAGTAAAGTGCAAATTATGTTCTGGCCTTGGGATGGCACAGGGGTTTTGAGCCCTACTCGTGTTAATTTATTCTCGTTTTGAGTTTGACTCGGTTATTTATTGTAATTTCTGTTCGTTTTGGGTTTCATTTATTTACCGATGCTGATTTGTGTTTAGTTTCACGCTTGGTAGATTATTTTATTTTATTTTTGCTCATTTTTGGTTTAATGGGGTTCTTTACTTTTCTTTGAAAAACCTATTTTGTGGAAAAAGTTTTTTTAATTAATTTCTGTTCGTTTTATATTTACATAGTTTTTTTCAGGGAAAAAGAAAATAATTCTTTAAACCTTTTTGTTTTTTCAAGACTTTACAGTTTGGCCTGCTATTTGTATGCTGGGGAAAAATTTTCAGTAATTTTTAACAACGTACACCCTTTTAGAAATTTGGACACAAATTGTAGTGTTTAATTTAGTTTCATGCCTCCTCTAGTTGACCTGAAATACAAAACTTGATACTATTCACAAAAAAATGTGCCTGCTTTCTTTGATAGCTTGGATACACTTACGCTATTTTGATTTTGTTAAATTTTAAGAGCAGAATTAGCCCTGAAAGTTTGAATATAATACCCTCAGTCGTTCTTGGATACTGCTGAGATGCCTTATTGGGAGTTAGCATTAACACAGTGCATTTTGATTTAATCTTTTAACATTTAGTTAAAGTTAACATTTAGTTTAAATCAACATTTAGTTTTTAAACATAATAGGCAAATAGAAGGGTGGGTGTGGGAGGGGGACTATTTGCCCTCCAATCACTTTCGACTCTTAGCCCTTTTTTAGCCTTTTCTATTTTCAATCGAATGAGCCCTTTTCGAAGTTCCTAAGACAACTCCTTCGATGCGAAGTGCCCTGTTCTAAAAAAAAAAAAAATAATAATAATACATTATACCCACAACGATGTTTACTATGAGAATGTCAAGCTTTCCAGTAGCTTTTGACTATTAAAAAGGGCACAAGGCCTTTCAATTTCCAATCAAAAAAGCCTTTTTGAGTTTCTACGACAACCCTTTCTATAAACACCTTATATGCCCCAAGGTCATAAATTACAACCCTTGCCCTGAGAGCTGTGAGGGGGTTGTCATCCTCAAAGACCTAATTTCCAGAACTTTCAACTATTTTAAACAAAATGGCTATCTCAAAATTTTTTATTGGATGTGTTTAGGGAAATGGTGGGCTTGAGAGGGGCGTTAGTTATTCTCCAATCACTTTTAACTATTAAAAAAAGCACCAGCCCTCTTAATTTCCAATTGAATAAGCCCTTTTGAAGTTTCTGCAACAATACTTTCAATAAAAACCTTATATTCCCCCAGGCCATAACTCACAACCGTTGCCCTGAGGGCTGGGGGGGGGGGGGTTGTCATCCTCAAATACCTAATTTCCAGAACTTTCAACAACGGTGAAGAAAATTACAATCTCAAAATTTTGATTGGATGTGTTTGGGGAAATGGTGGGAGTGAGAGGAGGGTTAGTTGCCTTCCAATCACTTCCGACTATTAAAGAGGGCACTAGCCCTTTCAATTTCCAATCGAATGAGCCCCTTTTGAAGTTTCTACGACAGCGCTTTCTATAGAAACCTTATATACCCCAGGGCATAACGTACAACCCTTGACCAGAGGACTGTGAGAAGGTTGTCATCCTCAAAGACATAATTTCCGGACCTTTCAACTACGTTGAACAAAATGGCTATATCAAAATTTTGGTTGGATGTGTTTGGGGAAATGGCGGGCGTGAGAGGGGGGTTACTTGCCATCCAAATACTTTCGACTATTATAAAGGGCACTAGCTGTTTCAATTTCCAATCGAATGATTCCTTTTAGAAGTTTCTACGACAACGCTTTCTATAATAAAAAAACCTTATATGCCCCAAGGGCATATCTTACAACCCTTGCCCTGAGGGGTGTGGTGGGAGTGTCATCCTCAAAAGCATAATTTCCAGACTTTTTAACTATGTCGAACAAAAGGGCTATTTCAAAATTTTGATTGGATGTGTTTGGGGAAATGCTTCAATCACTTTCGACTATTAAGAAGGGCACGAGCCCTTCTAATTTCCAATCAAATCAGTCTTTTTTGAAGTTCCTGCAACATCGCTATCTATAAAAACCTTACATGCCCAAAGGGCATAACTTACAACCTTTGCCCCTAGGGCTCTGAGGGGGGTTTTCATCCTCAAAGACCAAATTTCTAAAACTTTTAAATACGTTGCAAAAATGTCAATCTGAAAATTTTGATTGGATGTGTTTGGGGAAAAGGTGGGAGCGAGAGGGGGATTCGTTGCCCTTAAATCACTTTCGACTATTAAACCGGGCACTAGCCCTTTGAATTTCCAATCGAATGAGCCCTTTTTCAAGTTTCTACGACAAATTTTTCAATAAAAACCTTATATGTCCCCAGGACCTAACTTACAACCATTACTCTAAGGGCTGGGGGGGGGGAGTTTCATCCTCAAAGATATAATTTATTGACCTTTCAGCTACTTTGAAAAAAAATGGCTCTCAAAAACTTTGATTGGATGTGTTTGGATGAATGTTGGGCGTGGAAGTGGTGTTAGTTGCCTTCCAATCACTTTCGACTATTAAAAAGAGCACTAGCCTTTTCAATTTCCAATCAAATAAGCCCTTTTTGAAGTTTCTACGACAACTCTTTTTATAAAAAAAAAACCTCATATGCCCCCAGGGTATAACTTACAACCCTTGCTCCGAGGGCTGTGGAGGATTGTCATTCTCAAAGACTTAATTTCCAGAGCTTTCAACTACGTTGAACAAAATGGCTATATCAAAATTTAGATTGGATGTGTTTGGGGAAAAGGTGGGCGGGAGAGGGGGGTTAGTTGCCCTCTAGTCACTTTCGACTATTAAAAAGGGCACTAGACCTTTGAATTTCCAATCGAACGAGCCTTTTTTGGAGATTCTACGACAACACTTTCTATAAAAACCTTATTTGCCCCCAGGGCATAACTTACAAACCTTGCCCTGATGATTGTGGCGGAGTGTCCTCCCCAAAAACATAATTTCTAAATGGAAATCAACTGCGCTGAACAAAATGGCTATCTCAAAATTTTGATTGGATGTGTTTGGGAAATGGTGGGTGTGGAAGGGGTTTTAGTTGCCTTCCAATCACTTTCAACTATTAAAAAAGGCACAAGCCACTCCAATTTCCAATCAAATGAGCCCTCTTCGAAGTTACTACGACAACTCCTTCAATACGAAGTGCCCTTGTCTAAGACGAAGAATCAAAAATAAATAATACATTGTGCCAACATCGTTCTTTACATAGGCAGCGCTATTGCGCTGCCTGTGACTATGAAAAATTGAGATGACGCGATAGCGCAGCGAGTTAATTAAAAAAAAACAAACGGAGTAAATCGTACTTCCTTATCAGTGATTAAATAACAATAAAAAAAGTTTTTTCAGCTGAAAGTAAGGAGCAACAGTGAACCTTAAGACAAGCAAAAATTATTCCGTATGTGAGGGGGGTTGCCTCCACGTCAATACCTCACTCTTTACTCTAAAGTTTGACTTTATGTCCAAATTCCTTATAACGACTCCTGAAACACAAACGCCGTCTAGTTAGAATAAGAAGCTTTATTGGAAGTTTTAACAAACTTTTGCGTAAAGAGTGACAAATTGAGAAGGGGACAACCTCCCTCATATAAATTTTGTTCGTTCTTCAAATAATACCAGAAAGTCCAGCCCCTATCCATGGAACCCCCCCCCCCCACACAGACAGTTTTTCAGAGTAAAGTTCCTCCCTCGTAAAATACCCCCATGCATCCCTAGAAAATCCCCCCGGACAATTCCATGCTTGCTGAAAATCCTCGGGAAATTTTTGTGGACAATTCCACCTTATAACTCTCCGTAGCGCACTATCCATAATTATATCCTTAATTAACTATCCTTAAAAAGCCCTTAATTTCTCATCGTTTTTCAAAACCATTCGGAAATCTGTGAAAAATGTTTCTTGGAAGTCCAGCCACACCCAGTGAAAAGTTACTTACGTGGAATATTGCAACATGGGGAATTCTCCCACGGAAAATAACCCGTCATCAAAATATCCTCCGGACAATTCTAATCCCGCTGAATAATTCCCCTGGAACATCTCCACATGTTAAGTTTCGTTGGCAAAGACAGAGTAAGACAAATAAAAGACATTTCGTATAGGAATTCTGGCAAATTCCCTAAGTATAAAATTTCTCCTGGAAAGCTCAAGCTCTGGAAACTTCCCTCCGCACAGAAAGTTGTCACCGTGGAAAATCCCCCAAACAGAGAATCCTCCTTACCTGAAAAATGTAGGCTATACTTCCTAATAACAAATACTTTTTGTAAAGAATGGATAAATATCCTAACTTAGTCCTATCTTTAGGAGCTGTGGGGGATTATGTTATCCCCAAAGGCATAGTGATTGGATTTTTCAACTATGCTGAAAAAATTGCTATCTCAAAATTTTGATCGGATGACTTTGAGGAACAGGGGACGTGAAAAGGGGGGTTTGCTTCCCTAAAATCTTTTTGGTCACTTAAAAACGGCACTAGAACTTCTTATTTCCGATCAAATAAGGCCCTTCCCAATCTTTCAGGATCACTAGTTCCATACTATCACCCCTCGGAAAAAAACAAAAACAAATAAAAACGCACCCGCAAGCTTTCTTCCGGCAAAGGAAATTAACAATTCCACTTTTTTGTATATAGGAGCTTGAAACTACTACATTGATATGCTCTGATGTCCTGAATCCGACGGTGTGATTTTTATTAAGATGGCTTGACGTTTTGGGGATGTTTTCTGTTTTTGATCAGGCGAGAATCACGTTTGAATTGAAAATCAAGTATTTTGCAGTAGGCATCAAGACATGACTAATTGTAGGGAAAAAACCAAGACAGATAGTCCGAGTCCTATGTTTTGGAATGGAATGAGAGGCAAACAAGGCACACCCGCCTATGGTCTTAAGAAGGTTGACCAAGAGTTTAGAATTGACACAGGACCATTAATCTAACTTTTGACAAGTAACATTAAATCTAATGAACTATGTATATTTTGAATCAGCATAAAAATCTGTTTCTTTTGATGTATCTATTTTATCAAAACCTTGTTTTTTTAGAGTTTTTGTTACAATTCAGTCTGAGTCCTATGTTTTGGAATGGAATGAAAGGCAAACAAGGCACGCCTGCCTATGGTCTTAAGAAGGTTGACCAAGAGTTTAGAATTGACACAGGACATTAATCTAACTTTTGACGAGTAACATTAAATCTAATGAACTATACATATTTTGAATCAGCATAAAAATTTGTTTCTTTTGATATACCTATTTTATCAAAACCTTGTTTTTTAGAGTTTTTGTTACAATTCAGCCGTGTCACTTCTTTCTTAGGAGGCGGAGGGGGATGGAGTTCGTCCGGAATGAGGCAGACTATGTCTACTGACCACGGGCCTTTGGATATGGGGTTTCCCCTAACTAAACGCTCTATGTTAATGGGCAGCCTCAACCTGATGAGGTGGGTGGAGCCCACCCCAGTGACTCTCAGTATCTAGGCAAGTCCTAGCTCTAATTGGATCCCAGGCCTAAGGTCAGTTAGGCCTGCAACCCTCCACCCGACAATTTTACCGCAATGAGAAACGATGATACTGCCTCGGATGACCTACCCCCCTTTCACCTTCCAGGACCCCAACATGTCCCTGGGCCGATTTCAGACCATCGAATGAACCGTATTGACCAAGGTGGAATACGACTGGCCACCTGGAATGTACTCACACTCAACTTTCCTGGAGCTAAAGCAATGCTTGCCTATGAGCTAAAACGCTTCAATGTAGGTGTGGCTGGTCTTACGGAAACCCGCCTTGTCAGAAAAGAGTCCGAGGATATTGGTGAAAGATACCACCTGATCTGGTCTGGTGACCCAAAAAGCAAGACAAATGGTGTAGGCCTTGCGCTGAACTCCAAAGCCAAGAGATGCCTTCTCTCCTATAAACAAATTTCAGATAGAATACTGATGGCTCAGCTCCAGCACAAGCATGGAAAGTGGACAATTATTGTATGCTATGCTCCTACGAATCCGAGTCCTGTGTAAGTGAAGGATCAGCTGTATGTGGAGCTCTCAGCAACCCTGTCTAGAGTCCCACCCCACGACATCGTCTCTCTACTGGGAGACCTTAACGCGACGGTAAATGACAGGGAGGGCGTGTGGAAAAGTGTTCTCGGCCCTGTGACTCCGGATCCACTGAATGACAACGGACAAAGACTCCTCCAGCTCTGCAATATGCATAATCTGTTCATATCAAACACGTTCTTTCAGAGACGAGATGTACACAAATACACTTGGTATAGTAACAACGACCAGACAAAGAAGATGATCGATTATGTTATAATGTCGGGTCGCTGAAACTCGTCAATAACAAATTGCCGGACTTATAGGTCCACCGAGCTTGGAAACACAGACCATAGGATGGTAGTCGCCACGCTGAGGCTACGCCTGAGAGTGCAACGACAAGAAAGACGGCCTTCCAAGCTCAATCTGAGCAGTCTGGCTACAACTGAGATGCAACAGAAGTATGCTCTCGATATCTCTAGCCGGTTTAGCTGTCTCCAAGTTCTGGACGACCCTGAAGTAGCATGGAGGTCTTTCAAAGATAATATCCTCGATTCTGCTGGCAGCACCTTTGGCCGCAGTAGACACAAGAATAAACCCTAGATATCCCGGGAGACTCTGTCTGTGATCGAGCTGCGCCGGAAGGCCCGCTTAGCAAAAAATGTGCCTGAGTACAGACAACTCAATGGCCTGCGCAATAGCCTACTGCACAGTGATAGGAAGACCTTTGTCGACAAATAAGTCAACGATCTTTAAAATGCTTCAAGGAAAGGAGACACCTGCTCCCTGTACAAACACGTCCGCGAGCTGACGGAAGGGAAGACTTCCAGCATGAGCCGGGCTTTTTCTGCTGACTGAAGCATGCTGGATAACGATGCAGGCCAACTCTCCGCCTGGAGCAGTCACTTCTCAACGCTTCTTAATGCCTAGGCCGTTTTTTCATCCCGACCTAGATCTGATTGAAGCAGCCATGGCCGCACCCGAGTCTATTTCCGACCTCGTATCGCAACCGTTTACAACCTCTGAGATCCAAATGCTGTAAAACAGTTAAATAATAATCGAGCCCCCGGCGTCTGTGGTATTGCTGCATAACTCCTCAAGTACGGGGGTGCAGCGATGATTCTGTGGCTCCAGCAAATCGTCTTAGCTGTATGGACGACGGAAAGCATACCAAAAGACTGGCTTGCTGTCATCATATTGCCGCTCTGGAAACGTAAGGGCAGCCGTCAAATCTGCTCCAACTATCGTGGGATCACGCTTCTCTCCGTTCCTGGTAAACTTTTCACCATGTCACTCCTGGACAGGTGTTCCACCTTTTTGCGTAGAAAGAGAAGAGTCCAGCAAGCCGTATTCATACCCGGCAGGTCGATGACGGAGCAAATTTTCACTATGCGCCAGTTGATCGAGAAGACGCGAGAGTTCCACCGAAAAGCGTACATCGCGTTCGTGGACTTTAAGGTTGCCTTCGATTCTGTTGATCGCCGTTCACTTTGGCTGATACTAAGAACTACGGGTCTAGCCTAGAAATATTGCTCACTTTTTGAAAAGCTGTATGAGGACACGGAAAGCTGCGTGCAAGTCAATGGAAGACGCAGTCCCACATTCTCAGTGAAGACTGGCGTCTGGCAAGGTTGCGCCACCGCTCCCGAGCTTTTCAACTGCGTCATAATCCATGTTATTACCTTATGACCAGCACGACGAATAGCCTTCAGTTCGGTCTTCAGTTCGGAGACCGGCTACTCTCTGATGCTGACTTCGCCGACGAAATAGTGCTAATTGGGAACACCGTTGAAAAGGTCACCAAAGCTATCCAGGTGCTCTCAGAAGAAGCCTCGAAAGCTGGAATGAAGATCAACTGGAAGAAAACCAAAGTTATGCTCCTTGAGCCCCCGACATCCCGTTCTACTGTAAAGGAAGTCAACATCGGAAACAACCGAGTAGATGTGGTTGAAAACTTCACTTACCTGGGATCTATTCTGTCGAAGGATGGCTTGATTACAAAAGAGCTTACACCTCGAATAGCCAAAGCGTCGGCACATGTTGGGAGGCTTAGCAGCATTTGATGAAAGCCAAACATAAGCCGCTTTACCACAATGCTCATTTACAATGCGTCAATCAGCACCGTACTGTTGTATGGAGCAGATACGTGGCCAGCTGCAAAATCTATCTTCAGCGCTGTCGGTGTCGCACAGATAAAATATCTCCGAAGAATCGAGGGACTTCACTGGACTTACTTCGTTAGCAACCAGACCTTTCTGTCACGTACGGCACAAACTCCTATCTTGACGCAGCTCGCCCAGCGTACTGTTCGGTCGTACGGCCATCTCCTTCGCATGTCACGCGACACACCCAGCACGGGTAGCATTCGACTTTGACCTCACCCTACACGGATGGAAGTGACCCAGAGGACACCTCCCCTCCCCTAGGTGGGAAGACAAAGCCGATGAATTCCTCACCCAAGCCCACATCCCGGTGGAAGAAGCTGCGGTCCGTCAACCTGGACGGACCGCAAGTGATAGGTCAACCTGGAGGCACCTGGTCTAATCATTCTCTACGCCAAACCCTCGGCAGGAGCCTTAAGTCTAAGTAAGTCTAAGACTTCTTTATTACAGCTCGTTACCAAGAACTGTTTGACTACGTGATTACAAAAAAAAGAAAAATTAGCAAAAATTGTTTCAACTTTAGAAAAATACCATTTTTACTTCCTTTTAAAAATTAGATATGACATATTTGTATTTCTAACTTCTAACATAATTAAAGGCTGCACCGCAGTCTGAAATTGTGTTTGTGCGGTTTCTTTTGTTTTTGAAATGATCTTTCACAAGTTTGTCTAACCAGAACTCACTGTAAACAGCGGTCCAAGGAAATATTGCAGGCTGACAATGAGGAGCAATGCCTCCCAGGGAAATTATTACCTAGTAAACAATACAACATTGCACGAGATTTTAAGAAAGTAGGGCTCCTCTGTGTTCTGTTTGTTTTGGTGGGGTGTTCCCAGCCCCTCTTGCAAGTTTGTTTCATTATTGGTTGCCTTTTAATCTGTGCGGAAGCACAGGATGCCAGGCCCCAACCCTCCTTGTACCTCCTGGATGAAGTGCCCTGAAACAAAGATCAGCACCACTGGTTCGGACCAAAAAGTCTAGTGCCCCATCCTTTAACTGGCTTTTATCGCTGCCATCCATCGTGGCATAATATTTTTCCAGGTATGGATACTATTGAGGATAGTAGTCATGGGAAATAGTTATGCCGGACGTCGAGTCTCATCGATAAGAGACATCACCAAATGGTGATGACCAGCATGAGCCTTTGTGTAAACACAATCTCTGTTCAACTGGAGGTTCCAGGAATTTTTTTTGTCCCCTCGTAGTTTGGCTTTTGTGTTTTGTGCAGACTTGAGAAAGAGTTATTCACTCCAGAACTACACTAGAAGGACCGCAAGGCTCTCTTGTAATTCTAATGCTTTCAATAATTTAAGCCATTTGAAGGTCTTGACTTGAAAAGTTACGAAATTGAAAAACAACTCAGCGGATGCTGCATTTTCGGGAATTGAAATCAGATGCATCAGTCTTTCCACTTCACGTCGCGGTCAAATTGGTGAGGTCCCGCGCTAGTGGTCTGTATTTCATGGTGATGAATCCCACTAATGACGGTCATTTTCTTCGCAAATTTCCATAATTTCAAGAAATCTGGGCAGTAGAAAAAGCCTATTAGTCGAATCTAAATTACAGCTAATGTTTTGATTTATGCCAAATGTGACAATACGTCAGGACACATGGTTTGGTACGTCAGTACTATTATTTGTTCCACCTGAGAATAATATGATGATTGTGTCAATGACTTTGGTTTTCGCAACGTGCAACGTAGCATCTAGACTTGTGCCCCTGTGCACATGCCGTTTATCCCTGGGATCTGAAAAAAAAACATTGATCCCCTGTACAAGACTTTTACTCTGAGTCTTGTGGTTCATCAGAAAAGAGTAATATAACAGCAAGACTATGGAGAAGAAGCAGTGACAGGTGTCCCCCCTTGGGTGTGTAGTTGATCAGCAAGGTCTAATGGAGAACTGAGACATTACCCCCCTTTACAAATGCCATTTTTTCTCCGGGGCCTGTTGTTTATCAGAAAAGATAGAACAGCAAGACTTTGGCACCTTGTACATATGTCGCTGCTTTCCTAGGATGTATAGTTGATCAGCAATGTCTAATGTAGCGTTAAGACATTGACTCCTGGACAGATGGCGTATTTTCCAAGGGTTTGTAGTCCACCAACAAAAAAATAATGTAGCAGCAGCCCTTGTACATATGTTTCTCCTTCCCTGGGATGTGTAGTTCATCAGCAATGTGTAACATATGTGTAGATTGTAGTTCATTACCAAAGCGTAATAACATTAAGACTTTGGCCCTTTGGGCACATGTCGTTTCTTTTTCTACCGTTTCAGCATTCCATTAACTTTGTTTAAGTTCTGGTACCAATTATTATAAAGAGATATTCGTGATGTCACATCTGTGCTGTCCTTGGAATAACGGTTAAAAGCATAGGGGCCACTCCTTAAGATTTTTTTCAAATTTTGGGATTTCATCCCTGAGCCCCGGATCTTGGGTAAAGTATATACATAGGTATTAAAGGTTATACACTACTGTCATAAAATATACAATATTAAGTATACTGCAAGATAGTGAAATTGTCCTATTTCTTAAAAAACCAAGAGTTTTGAAATCTTCTGTGTTTTTTTCGTTCTTTTGAATGATCCAGGTGTGGACCGTTACTTAGAAATAGAAAATTCAGTTTTATCCTAATCAATATATCGTTGTAATTATCTTAACCTGCTTGTGAGATTATCCCAGAATGAGTTTTTGAGGAGCAGGACAGTGTCATTGGCATGTCGCAGTATATATTATTAGCATTTAGTATTTTGTGATTTTTTTTTTCAAACTTTGGGAAGTTTTCAGGTAAATCTCGGGACATCATAAAATTCATAGTTGTACCTTATTAAAACCGGTTGTGATTTCGATTTAAAAGGTTAGAGTATTTTTAGTCTCTAAGGGGGTAGGGGAATACTATATTCGCAAGGTGGAAAATGAATTAGCTATCTGAATTCAACATTGCTAATGCTGCAGGTATGAATATACCAACTCCTACGCCTCTCAGAATTGCTTTCGAAAGTGTAATCAAAATATTGTTCACCAGAAACTCTTTTTATTAAAATGGTTTACAGCTTTTATCACGAGAATTCTTCAAATATTTTTTTTATCTATTGGAGAGACTAAATTAAAAAGAGCTTTTTCAATGATAAAATTAAGCTATTAAAATTTTATTAAGTAGGGCATGGTGCATTCAAAATCTTATTTCGCGTTTAACTCGGCATGAGTTTTCAAGCAGAGGGATAGTTTCACTCTGGGATAGTTCGAACAGAGGGATAGTATCTGGGATATCGTATCTAAAATCTTGGGATTTTCTTTTAAACTTTGGAAATTTGTATAGGAATTTTAGAGTATAGAGAAATTTTCTTTGGTTGCCTTGGTCAAAGAAGCCTTAGTTTTGTTTTAGAAATACCAAAAAATAGTCCATTAGCATAAAGTTAGTTCCTAGGGGTGGGAATGAAAATTCTATATTTACGAGTTGCAAAACTATAAAGATTTTTCTTTGCTAATGATGAAAATATGAATATCCCAACTCGATCATCTGTCAGCGTTGTTTCCAAAACTTAACATTTTTCATCATGTCTTTTCGAAATGTTGTGATCTTTGAATATATATATATATATATATATATATATATATAATATATATATATATATATATATATATATATATATATATATATATAATATATATATATATATATATATATATATATATATATTATATATATATATATATATATATATATATATATATATATATATATATATATATATATATATATATATATATATATATATAAAATACTTGATAACTTCAATTCAAAATCAACGGACTCAATCAACTAGTCTAAATATGACAAGAGACGGTAAAAAGACTAAATATGACAATAGATGTGCAAGCAAAATTAAATGGAAAGCGATATACTGCCTTAGCAAACCGTGCCAAGGGTGAGAAGAAACTTTCTCGTTGTACCGTTTAATTTTGTTCAATTATAGCTGCCGTCGGATCCGCATTTTTAAAATTTTTAACAAGTTGCGAATTTCTTGTCCACGGCGGGAGCCGCAACAAGAACTTGGCATACTTAAAAAACGTGGATCCTTAGATACAGGAAACGGGGAAGGGATACTGCGTTATAAAGTCGAGCCAGAATTAAACGGTTGAAACGGATTTTAGATGAAACTACTCTACTGTAAGCAAAAGCCAGGCGTTTACGGAGATGATCAATAAGAAGGTAGCGGGTAGTTTTTAGATCCTTTCCGATTGGTAAACCAAGGTAAATAATTTTCAGGACAGAGGCTACAGACAGTTCTCCCAGCCTCAAAGACGAGACCTCTTCTTGACGCCAGTTGAACAGAAGAATATCCGACTTCTGCGGTTTAAATTCAAGGCCAATGCGACTGTAATTTGATTGTAGTGTGGAGAAGGTGGTCTCTGTACCTGCGACTGTGCGGCTGGGGTTCAGAATGTCATCGGTGTAGGCTATCATTGTAACGTCTATGCCACGAGCTATGCATGTTGTCTCGACAGTAGACTGTGGTTAAATAATACAATTATTAAAGGCACAAGGAGATGTGACTGATCCTTGTCGAGCACCCTTTTTTACTGGGACTACAGGATTCCCTCGGTAGGACAGCATCACATCTGGTGTATATTCAGTGAGGGCTAGACCATGGCCAGGAAGTAGGAGTTCAGCCTTTAGATGGTCGTACATGTCTTTAATGGGTAGTAGGATGTCCTTCTGTACACCTCTCTTTCCCATATCCAAAATGAGTTGGTCAAGGAGAAGTGAGTCGTAGGCACGGCGGCCGTCATGTAGACCTATAACAATGGACTCCTTTGATTCAACAGCGTCAATCAAGACTGAAGCCAAAGCAGAAATGGCGTGGCCGCAACCAAGACCCCTCTGGAACCCAAACTGGGAAAGGGGAATCCAGCATTTTTCCTGGATTTCATCAATGACCAAAAGTTCGAAGATTTTGCAAAGCGTTGGTGATACTGTGATCGGTCTGAACGAAGCACATTCCGAAGTAATTTTTCCTTTCTTCAGGACTGGCCTAAGCGACCCAGTACTGAATGCCGATGGTACGAGTCCAGTGGTGAAGATCATCTGAAAGAGAAGAGTTAGGTTTCCCATGAAAGTTGGGCTAGAATAGCAAAGGCGAAGTGCGGATACACGGTCAATGCCAGCCGACTTCCTCTTTTTCAACCGACGGATCGCGGACGCAACCTGTGTTTGGGTAACTAGGAAATCTGTATCTGGAATTGATGGGAGGAGGGATGAAAGCTTTTCTTGAACAGAAATGTTAAGATCCTGTTTTGGTACTGAAAACTCATCAAGGTAACAGTTTATCCATGTTAAAGATGGGATATCTGGGTCGGGACCCGCTAACTCCTTCTTATCAAACATTTTACATAACAGATTAGGATTTTTAATTACATTCTCAGAAAGCTCAGATTTCAACTGCACACGGTGACGAGCAAGTTTCTTCCCAAACCTACGCTTAGATGCAACTCTAATTTCTTTAACTACTCCTGAGTGTGGTCTACCACATTCTTTCCATTTCCCGTACCAGAAGGTAGCTCAGTCGCATGCTAATTGTAACAAAGGGTTAGAAGACCATCCCTTTTCTTGAGTTTTTTTGTCTGGCACGAGACTTGAGCGCTCCCTGAGATTCGGCAAAGAGAAGAGCATGGGTCAGTTCGGCGTAATAAATATTAAGACGTAGTCGCGTATCTCTTTCATGTCACGATAAGAGAATTTCATAAGTAGGTTAAACGGTACGCGAATTTTTGACAGAAGATCACAAGAATCTTGAAACTTTTCTTTATCAATTTTACGCCAAACCGGAACCTCATGCCACTTCTGAGTGAAAAATAAAATAAGATGAAAATCGAAACAAAAGGTAAAAATAAAAAATAGCAACCAATAAAATAAATAAAAACCAAACCGTAGAAAACTCTGCTTTGAATAAAAATCGAACAATGAACGGCAATTCAAAAAACTAAATCCCAGTTCATTCTATTAAAAGCTTTTTTAAAAGCCAACCACTTACGAGGACTGGTATCATCTAACATTTTACTGGGTTGAGAAATGTTATCAAACAGTTCGTGGTTTACGAACTGTAAGTAAGGAGCGACCCGGCTCAATGGTAACCGAAACTCTAAAAAAACGGAATTTTGATACCAATAGATACATCAAAAGAATCAGATTTTAATGCTGATTTCAAATATATAAGTTTCATCAAGTTTAGTCTTACCCGTCAAAAGTTAGGCGCCTGAGAAAATTTGGCTGATTTTAGAAAAAAGGGGGAAAGACCCCCTAAAAGTTATATAACCTTAATGAAAATCACACCATCATATTCAGCGTATCAGAGAACCTTACTGTAGAGGTTTTAAGCACCTATCTACAAAAATGTGGAATTTTGCATTTTTTGCCAGAAGAAAGATCGCGGAAGCGTGTTTATTTGTTTTTTTTCCCAGGGGTGATCGTATCGACCCAGTGGTCTTAGAATACCGCGGGAGGGCTCGTTGGAACGGAAATTAAAAGTTCTAGTGTACTTTCTAGTTCTAGTGTATTTTTTAGTACTTTCATAAGAGCTATTTATTCTAATTAACGGCCTTTGTGATTAAGGGTCATTTTTAAAGAATTGGAACAAAATTCGAACTTTCCATTAAAGAGCAAGGTATTGACTAGGGGGCGAACTCCCTAATATACGTATTATAAATATATGAATATAGAATTTCGTCACGTAAGTTAAATCGTAAGTTACGTATATTTACTACTAATAAAAAAGTTCGTAAATAAAATTAAACAAGTTTCGAGAAAGCCATTTTACCAAATGAAAGTAAAATTAATATGTAAATTTTGTTTTAATTATTCATGTATGGTGAGCCAAAGTCAAAACCTGCATTAATTCAAAAAGTTCAAAAATTAAATGAAAAACAAGTTTTTTTTAACTGAAAGTAAGGAACGACGTTAAAACTTAAAACGAACAGAAATTATTCCGTATATGAAAGGGGCTGTCCCCTCCTCAACGTCTTACTCTTTACGCCAAAGTTTGACTTTCTCACAACTCTATTTTTTTTAAACATTAAAAAACTTTAGCGTAAAGAGTGAGGCGTTGAGGAGGGGACAGCCCCTTTCATATATGGAATAATTTCTATTCGTTTTAAGTTTTAACGTCGTTCCTTACTTTCAGTTAAAAAAACTTGTTTTTTTTATTTAATAATGTAAAAGAGATAAATCTGAATTAATAACTTCATTACAGATAGGTTGCAGTTAAGCTTCTCCGGTATTTCTATTAAGGGATAATTTTTGGTGTATAAATTTAATTTTTCATCTGTCTCTCTCAAAACTTGCAAGAGACTTTTAACAAAGACAATAAGGGAGATTTTTCCCAGCAAAACAAAGCGGTGTGGATCGTCATAAACGTGTTGAGCCAAGGCAGAAATAAAATTCTTGGACCTTTGGCGCAGCTTCATGGCTTTGTCAATTAAAGATTTGTGTTCCAACTCTCCCAGTTATTTGAGACCTCTATCAATACAGAAGCAATAGCAAGAACATGAGATCCTAGAAACACCACTCCCTAGTATGGGGCTCGTTTTATCTTTACCACCGTTTTAAAAAGTGTAATTTATTTGAGTTACATAATGCGACGGTAAGGTTTGTCACCAGTCCCTGGAATTGTGTTTTATTTCTGTGTTTATATACAATAAAGTCAAAAGTCAAAGTCAAAAAGTCAAAGTCATTGAAAAAAAAGAAAAAAAATTCTATTGGTCGCCCAATTTTGGAAAATTGAACACAATCTTGACATTTTTCTTTTCAGCTACCAATGAGGCGCTTTCAAATGGAGATTGTGTTACGTATTTTTTTTTATCCACAAGGCTGCTCTGCTCCTAAATTTTAGGAGCAGAGCTCCCAAATTTTAGCTCCTTGATTTTGGTCTACCAAAATCTACAAAAAGGGGGTCCCTCTACGCCCCATTGTGGCTTCTTATAGCTCTCCAGCAGCCAGAATAGGGAAATGGTTGTACACGAGTTTTTGTCTCCTTATTGACATGTCCCCTTATGACGCAAAATTCGTATATTAAAAATTCAGTTCACCTTGTTGATAAAATTAAAATTCCTTTATATGAAAAAGACAGGACTTCGGCGAATTTTAATACCATCTCTATGTCTACCTCCTGTGATATAAAATAAAAAGTGAACTTACCCTTAAAAGAAAACTAGAAAACAATAGAGACAAAATGATCATAAATCAGATAATTTCATTTGACAAGAAAAAAAACATACAGAACATTTTTGCTGCACCTGCTAAGAAAACACCTGAGGGCTTGTTGGCAGCAGGGGGGAGTCTGCCATTCTAGGTATTCTAACAAATACTATTTTATATTATTCTACTTATTATCACTAAATCCACACATATTTTTCTTTTGCAAGGAAAAATCGTTATTCAAATTATGTACTTATGAATAAAGTAAACATACCACTCGATGCCTTTTGTATGCTCTTTCCAAATATAATAATAATTTTTGTCAGAAATGAATTTTACCCCCACCCCCCTAATGCGCAAATATATACCCCACCTAATGTGCAAATGTATACACTGAATTGGTATATATACTTAGGGGTGGGGGTAAAATTAATTTCAGAGAAAAATGATTATTATATTCGTAAAGAGCATAAAAAAAGGCATCGAGGGGTATTTTTACTTTATTCGAAAGTCAATATTATGAATAACGAAAAATTTACCAAAATCTTTAGGCTGTTGCCTTGAAGGTTACGAGATGACTTGCATTTCGAATCGCAACTGGTATTATATCCCATACGCATAGATCAAAATTTCTTATCACAAAAGAACCTCTAGTTGTTTTTCTAAATTGATGTACTAGATTCAATCCTCATCGTGTATCATAACCAGCGTTGCCAACACGGTACAATTGTACCGTTTTTGGTACAATTTAGAGGTCCTGGCACAGTGCAGTACATTTGGAAATTTTTTGGTACAATCAGATTTCGCGCTAGATTTAGGTTTTGCTTGCTCCTTTTTGAATCAAATATCTGTTCCAAGTTTTCGTTTATCGGACATTTTCATATTGTTAAGGCAAATTTTTAACCTATTGTTCCGATGGTACAAATTAATTTCTTGCGGTACAATTTTAATTGGAAAACTGGTACAGTGTACTTCAAAGCGTTGGCAACACTGATCATGACTATGGGGATTACTATTAATGGAAAAATATTTTCAAATGAAGAGGGAAGCAAATTATTAAGATAATTATATGTGAAAATACTAACTTCATAAAATAACTATCAAACTTCAGATATCAAAACCATTATGCGTCTTACTAACCTTTGCAATAATTTCCCCTTAGATTTCCGATATAATAATCAGTTTTTCACACAAATTATGGGTCTACCAGTGGGTTCTAGTCTGGGTAGTCTGTCACCTTTTTTGGCGATGGGATATTTTAAAAACTCTGTTCTGAAAAGGTTTAATTCGAAGCCCATTTTTGGGGATCGGATTGACAGTATTTCTATTTCGTATCATGGAGTGGCTTCACTTAACTCCTTTTTGACACATCTTATTTGTTAGATTCGAATCTTCAGTTCACATTAGATCAAGAAGAAAATCAGAAACTGCCTTTTATACACGTTTTGATTTTCAAGAAGGTTCCAGGCCTTGAGTTTTCGACACATAGGAAACCGACAATTAACGATATATATTTTTTTTTCACTTCTAACCACCACCAAGCCCTTTATAAAAAGAGGAGAGGTCATTTCCTCGGTTTGTCTCGAATATGTTCTGAAGCTCCCATAGTCCCAAAACCTTACATAAAAGACGTTCTATTTCTCAACGGATATCCCACAAATTTATTGGAAACAGTTACAGGAAAGATGTTAAAAAAAAAACAGTAAAAGATACTACCACACCCCAATCTCCATTTGAAAGCTCCCCATTGGTAGCCGAAAAGAAAAAATCCAAGGTTTTACCCTATTTCTAAAACTGGGCAACCAACTGAAATTAAAAATAAATGACACAATTTGAACATACTAGTCAATAATCAAATAGAACTACCGCCTTTTTAAAATAAAGGTAAAGCTAGCCCAATAGTGGGGAGATGTGTTCCCTGTTCTTGCGGCTGCTTTTAAGTTGGTAGAACTCACCAAAAGTTGGGAGAGAGGTTGTTGGAATACATATCTTCAATCAATACATGTGACATGTGAATATGATGTCGAGTCTGGAGTCCCACAGGTATCTCCCCTTGGTCCACTATTATTTGCTGTATATATTAACGATCTATGTGGAATTTTATCTAATATTGTTGATTCAGTAAACAGTGGAGACCCAAATATGATCCCTGTAAAAGCGTTAGTTTTATTTGCTTATGATACTAATTTAACGGTATGCGCGAGAACTGAAAAAGTCCGAGCAGTTGAACATGATATAAGTTTGATTGAAAAGTGGACTAGGTTGAATAAGCTGAAAATAAATTTTAAGAAGTGTAATTTTGTGTTGTTTGCTCGTTCTAAAAAGTATTATCCTTGGGTAGATAAGTCTAGGTGTGGGAATTCATTTATTAATAGAGTACACTCGACTAGGTATTCAGGCATTATTGTAGATGAGACGCTTAGTTTTTCAGATCATATAAATTGTATAACATCTAAAATTGCCCGTAATGTTGAATTATTAGGAAACTGAAGCACATTTGTCCGAAAATATTCCTTAGACTTTTGTATTTTTCACTTGTCCATTTTTACCTTTTATATTGTTGTTCGGTATGGTCTTCAACTTTTCAATCGCATCTGAAACGACTTAGAGCTTTGCAGAATTCTGCCACTAGGATTTTAGCAAATTATGGACCGAGAGATTCAGTGAGAAATGTGTATTTGAAACTGAATATTCTTCCTCTAGCAGGTATATTCCTTTTTTATCGATCTATGCTAATGTTTGATATTATTAATAACTTCACCTCAGAATGTTTTAATGGCATGTTTATAACTGGTGTGGATCTTCACAATTATAATACAAGAAATGCAGATACTTTTCGGCGGCCGCAGTGTGAAACAACCCGGTCACAGTTCTCCGCTCGGCATGTTTTGCCGAGCTCCTGGAGTCATTTACCAATTGGGGTTGGGCGTGAGCATGACCGAAGTAGTTTCCGGGGAAAATTGAGGTATTTTTGTAATAATATTTACCAATTTCTTTGATTTTTTTTTTTTTTTTTTTAGTAGTGCCATAATGGAATCTTTAGTTGTGTTGTTTTGTTAGCCCGTCGGCGGGGAATAATGTTTGTTTTTGTTTATTTATATTGAATTATGTGTTGGAACTTGGAGTTGGACTAACGAACCGAAAGGTTCCTTGGCGTTTGTTTTTTGTAAATTTTGTGTAAATAAAATTATACTCCTGAAAAAAAAAAAAAAAAATAAAACTATGAAGCAAGGCCAAAGGCCTTATAATTTTTATTCTGCCTTAGCCCAAAACGTGAATGACAACCCAAACCACATCATTTTGTTGGAAAACACCTCCATTGAAGGTTTCTTTTCAGAAAGGTAGTCCAAAGTTTTCAGAAAGGTAGTCCAAGATATATACTACTACTACTAACAACTCACCGCAGTACTCACGCCCCTCCTCCATCCCAAACTATCCAAAGCCTCTCTATTTCCACCCTCCCAGAAAGCTCCCATTTCCTTTAAATCATTTTTTATAGCATCCTCCCACCCCAGACGAGGACCACCTGCTTTCCGTTTAGCCCTAGACAGTTTGCCAAAAAGGACAATCTTCGGCAATCTGTCATCCTTCACCTGCAGAACCTTCCCTAACCAACTCAACCTTTCTTTTATTATAGTCCAAGATATAAATATATATTTATATACTCTGAAAATTAGCCCTTAATAGAGATACCGGAGAATTTTATTTGAGCCCCATTTTTAATTAACTTATTAAGTCGGGTTGTTCTACATTACATCATAATATTTCACAATCTAGTAAAATGTTAGATGATGACCTGGTAGGTGACTAGCTTTAAAAAATTAATTAAATGAACTCGGATTTAGCTTCTTGAATTCCCATTCATTGTTGGACTTTTTATTCACCTACCCTTTCGCCGTTAAATTGAGCGGGTCTTGCTTTTATTTTAGTGGCATTTTTTTTTTATAGGTTGTATTCATTTATTTTAGCGGTTCTTTTTACGGTGGTTATTTACTTTTGCACTGAGGACGGTCGAGCAGAGGTCATAGCCGAAATGTTTTCATTATTATTTATTTCTTTATTATTATGTTTATCATTATTTATTTTAATATTATTATTTTTATTAAGCATTTATTATTTATTTTATTTATATATTATTTTATTAATTTTAACCATTATTATTTTTAATAACCTGACTGCAAATATCCTCGGGTTTTCTTCTTTTCGAGTTTTTGGTCATATCATTTTTTTTTATTTTTTTTTAGCACCCATCATCAAAATGGCATAACTGTATATAGTGGTTTTCTGTCATTGAAATTTCATTCCCAGTTTTCCTTTTGGTACTTTTCTGTTAAATGGAACGCCCTCAAGAAGTGAAGTTAGGTTAATCCTAACGAAATATGCCAAAACATCATGGTAATATTATACTTAATTAACAAAATTATGGAAACTACAACGAAAAATCATGGGAAGTAGGTCGCTCTGAACCAAGGCCGTCTACCCAGTTTGACCCCCCCCCCCCGAAATTTTTGACCGAGTCGAAAATAAGTCGAAGATTAGTAAAACCTAGGTAAAAATCAGTAAAATTAGTCAAAAACTGAGTCAAAAATTAGTAAAAACCCACCCCGAAAAAAAAATCCTGGATCCGCCCTTGCTCTGAACGCATTATATTAAATACCTAACCTAACCACCTCTATATATTAAATATTTAAAAATATACATAGGCCTATGTCGTTATTTTCTCACTCACAATCACAGTTTATATAATTATCCAGAATGATCTTTCCCTATCTCAACCATTATAAAAACCCGGACCGAGGTGCGAGTGCTCCAGAGAACGTTTTTGCAGATATAAACATAAGAGGCATTAGATCTTTTCACGGGTAGACAAAGAATAATCACCTACGGAACAAGTACTGACAAAACCACTTGGCCGGCTCAACCAATAGGTGCAGAAATAAGTGGGAGGAGCTTTTTGTTCGCACCGAGAATGAAGAGCCAGAAATCATCTGCGGTAAACTTACTGGTATATTATATAAACTGTGCTCACAATAAGCAAATCATAACCGATCCAGATGGGAAACCGGTTTTTGTCAAATTTTACACAGCATAATCCTTGAGTGCGTTCCGTTTAACAGACAAGTACCTTTCTTTTTTAAGATATATAAGATTTTATAAGTCGCCATTTATCCAAATCTAGCAATTGAATTTCACTGCCCTTGGTACTACAAGTAATTACGTCGCCTCTAAAAATCTTTTTTTTGAATTGCTGTATCTAATTGCAGCAGTGTATATTTCCCACAAGCTTAAACAAAAGCATATCATCTCACTATAATTTGTACATACCACATAAAAAAAGAACCTTTCGTTTCAGCGGTTAAACTTAACTTATCTCATGGGATTCCTTCTCACATACTGTATTGAGTGACAAATACAAAATTTACCATTATTCAACTAAATTTGGCATTTAAAAATGATATAGTTTGCCATCCGGTACGACCAAAAGGTTATTTACACCACCTGTTACCTCTCACATACTGTTTTTACACTAGATGCGTAAGTAGTTACAAAGTGGTCGATGGTATGTTAAGCATATAATTTTTAAGTGATAATAATGAGTAAGTTTACGATAGGCGAAAAGTCTAAATCAGTGAGTTATTTGAGGAGATCTTTGACTCCTGAACCGCATATATTTTCTGAGCTGTTATTTGAAAATTATAAAGGAAGCGGAGATTGCCAGAAAGAGCCTTTTAAGAGGATACTTACTAGGAGATTGAGCTTAATCCTTCCAGATTTTAAGCCAAATTTTGTAAAAGATCAAAATAAAAGTCAGCCGAAAAAGCGAGTAAGGAAAGTCATTGCCAGCGTTCAGCTCCCCGATGGCACTTTCAGAAAGGTAAAAATGGAAACTAACTCCTTTTAAATAGTCAAATATAAAATCTTGAAATGCACCATTTTGTAATTATGTTGTGAAATGGCCATATTTGGCTCTAAATAATTTGTATTTCCGTGAATATTCGTCAGGCAGGGGATTACGTAATGAGGGATCTTCGGGGCCCAGCTTTACTGGAAATCTTAATTTCCCCAAACTTCTGACCACTTCTTATTCAAATTATCCCATGAAATTGTTTTTCATGGCCCTCTTACGAAAATGGCCCTATACTTGCCTGACGCTAAGAAAAGAAAAACGGGCCGACAGTTTTTACGGCAGTAAGTGGAAGAAGGGTCTGTAAGTGCAGTTCAAGTGCAGGGTAAGTGCAGTGTAAGTGCAGGGTCTGTAAGTGCAAATCAGCTCTAGAAAATATTTTGACTGGAGGCAGGCAAGGAGAGTCTATTTTGAATAATTTAGGCACCCCTCCACAGTTCCATCTTTAATCTACTTCTGCAAATTCTACTACTAGCGACTCACTGTAGCAGTGAGCCGCCTGAGGACAGCACAGCTGCTCATGGTCCTCCTCCACACTAATCTATTCAAAGCTCTATGCTTTATCTCCTCCCACGCTGTTCCAGTTTCCTTTAAATCCTTTCTCTTGACATCTTCCAGCCTCGTTCGGGGGGGGGGTGACCTACTTTTCCTTAGACCCCAGGTGAATGATCAATTTTTCTCAATCTGTCATCCTTCGCCAGCAGAACATGGCCTTAATATTTTAAACCCTCTTTAACTTTAGCGCTAGAAAGTGGTGTCGGGTCACCTTTTTGCACATTTTACTGTATGATACGCATTGGCATCTTATAGCCTAATCTAGTGCTCCTAAAAGTTGAATTGCCTAATAACCATTTCACGAAGTTAAATCCAAATCAAGTTCTTTTCAGGTCCACTTTAACACCCTAAATCACACCATTTAGTAATTGTATGTTCTTAGCTCGCCAGATTAAGTATAGAATTATTGTTATTAGGCAGAGCAGGAAAGGGGGTCTGTGAATGTAACCTATGAAATCTGTGCTCGGCGATTGGAAGCGGGTGTAGCAATGTATAGTAAAAGACATAGCCCCCAGCCCAGCTCCATAATTGATTAAATCCGATTAAGGCTGAACGGGCTATTGCCTCTGTACGATCGGCCATGAATGAGGATGGTAATTTCAAATCTGTATTGAAATCGGGAGTATATACTGGTAGTGACTTCATGTTCTCGTACACCCCCCCCCCCAACCTGATAATGTCCAACATAGGATTTTTAATGATTTCAAGCGTTGTAATCATTAATTCAGCTCCCGTGCTGTCAAAATACTTCTTAACTCTCAGACTCAAATTAACCTGCCCAAACTACCAGGTTCTTCCGAAGCTAATCTAGGCCTACTTTATTCAGGCTGGGTTTGACTTTAGATAATTTTGAGTTGCGGAATGAATGTTTTAAAATATATGCTTTTAATCGAAAATGACTAAAAATATGCTCTATCACTTGCCGTTTTTGAGATGTCTGAACATGAACCAACAAAATCCAACGAAAGTGGATTAAAAAAAATGTTTTTGTCGATATCTTATAAGCCTGACGAGATATAATTGTAATTTTTAGAGAGTCAAAAAACATTATTTGCTTGCTGGTTGTGAAAATGGGAATACCAGAAAAATCTAAAGAACGAATGGTATTAAGTTGAAACTTCTAAGGTATGAGATGATGAAGAGTGATTAGAGGCCAACCAGCCCCCCCCCCCCACTCCTTCCCCCTTTTCAGGTGTTCTTCTGCTCAAAATTGATGGCAATTTTGGAATTGCAATTTTGTTCAAACTAACCAGAAGATCTAATAGTTATATTTCCAAGGATACCATGCCCCCCTAGCCCCTTAGCAAGGATTGGTAATTATGAAATTTGCCCATTTGCAGGATTTGTTGTTATAAATAGGTGAAATATTTGATTCTGGGTGTATCCGAAAAGGCTAAGGGCATTAAGGGGAAACTTCGGGGATTAAAAAATATGTTTTTTCTATGTCTTGAAAACCTGAGGAGAAATTCTTAAACTTGAAAATAAAATTATAATCCCTTATAATCTTAAGGAAGGCACATGTTAATTATGTGGATCACACTGAAGAATTTCGCTCTGTAAAATCTTACGAAAACCAGTTTGCTTCTCTGCAGTCGGTTATGATTTGCTTATTTTGAGTGAAAAAAAACTACGATGTAGATATATTTTAATTAAATCATTAGTATATAGAGGTGGTTAGGGGTTAGGTTAGGAGAGGTTAGGTATTTAATATAATGCGTTCTACGCGGACTTCTTTCCATAATTCTTTGCCATGGTTTCCAGAATTTTGTTTCTAAAGTATTATGTTTTCATCATATTTTGGTATATCATAGGCAGCGCAATAGCGCTGCCTAAGTAAAGAACGATGTTGGCACAATGTATTATTTATCTGTTTATTTCTTAAGACCAGGGCACTTCGTATCGAAGGAGTTATCGTAGAAACTTCAAAAAGGGCTCATTCGATTAGAAATTGAAAGGGTTTGTACCTTTTTTAATAATCGAAAGTGATTGGAAGGCAACTAGCACCCCTTCCAGGCCCACCGTTTCTCCGAACACATCTCCGAACAATTTGGAGATAGCCATTTTGTTCAACGTAGTTGAAGGATCTGAAAATTATGTCTTTGAGGAGGACACTCCCCCCCACAACCCTCAGGGCAAGGGTTGTAAGTTTTTTCCTGGGGGCATATAAGGTTTTTATAGAAAGCATTGTTGTAGAAACTTCAAAAAGGGCTCATTAGATCGGAAATTGAAAGGGCTAGTGCCCTTTTTAATAGTAGAAAGTGATTGGAGGGCAACTAACCCCCGTTTCACGCCCACCATTTCTCCAAACACACCCAATCAAAATTTTTAGATAGCCATTTTGTTCAACGTAGGTGAAAGTTCTGGAAATTAGGTCTTTGAGGATGATATCCCCCTTCCCACAGCCCTCAGTGTTGCAAGCTATGCCTTGAGGTCATTTAAGGTTCTTATAGAAAGGATTGTCGCAGAAAGTTCAAAAAGGGCTCATTAGATCGGAAATTGAAAGGGCTAGTGCCCTTTTTAATAGTAGAAAGTGATTGGAGGGCAACTAACCCCTGTTTCACGCCCACCATTTCCCCAAATACATCCAATCAAAATTTTGAGACAGCCATTTTTTTCAACGTAGTTGAAAGTTCAAGAAGATAAGGTTTTTGAGGATGACGACCCCCCCCCCCAGCCCTTACGATAAGTGTTTGAGGTTATTCCCTAGGCGTATATAATGTTTTTTATAGATATTATGGTCGTAGAATCTTCAAAAGGGGTTCATTTGATTGAAAATTCAAAGGGCTAGGGCATTTTTTAATAGTCGAAAGTGAATGGAGGGCAACTAACCCCCATGTAACGCCCACCATCTCCCTAAATACATCCAATAAAAATTCTAAGATAGCTATTTTGTTCAACGTAGTTGCAAGTTCTGAAAATTATTTCTTGGAGTATGACAAACCCCCACACCCCTCAGGGCCAGTACTGTAAGTTATGCCCTGGGGGCATATAAGGTTTTTATAGAAGGCGTTGTCGTTGAATCTTCACAAAGGGTTCATTCAATTGGAAATTGAAAGGGCTAGTGCCCTTTTTAATAGTCAAAATTGATTAGAGGGCAACTAACCCCCCTCTCACGCCCACATTTTCCCCAAACACATCCAATCAAAATTTTGAGATAACCATTTTGTTAAACGTAGTTCTGGAAATTAGGTCTTTGAAGATGAAAACCCCCCACAGCCCTCAAGGTAAGGGTTATAATTTATGCCCTGGGGCATATAAGGTTTCTATAGAAAGGGTTGTCGTAGAACAATTCAAAAAGGGCTCATTCAACTAGAAAATGAAAGGGCTAGAACCCTTTTTAATAATAGAAAGTGATTGGAGGGCAACTAACACCCCTCTCACGCCCACCATTTCCCCACACATCCAATCAAAATTTTGAGATAGCCATTTTTTTTCAACGTAGTTGAAAGTTATATAAATTAGGTCTTTTAGGATAACAGCCCCCCAAAGCCCTCTGGGTAAGGGTTGTAAGTTATGGCCTGGGAGCATACATGGTTTTTATAGAAAGCGTTGTTACAGAAACTTTAAAAGGAACTCGTTTGAATGGAAATTCAAACGGATAGTGTTCTTTCTAATAGTCGGAAGTGATTGAAGGGCAACTAACCCCCCTCTCACGCCTACCATTTCCCCTATCACATCCAATCAAAATTTTTAGTCATTAATTTTGATGTCAAAATTTTTAACAAAATTAGTCATTTTGTTCAACTTAGTTTAAAGTTCTGGAAATTAGGTCTTTGAGGATGACAACCCCCCACAACCCTCAAGGCAAGGGTTTTAAGTCATTCCCTGGGGGCATATAAGGCTTTGATAGAAAGTGTTGTCCTAGAAACTTCAAAAAAGGCTAATTCTATTGGAAATTGAAAGGGCTAGTGCCTTTTTAATAGTCAAATGTAATCGGAGGGTAACTAACCCCTCTCTCACGCCCACATTTCCCCGAGCACGTTCGATCAAAATTTTGAAATAGTCATTTTGTTCAACGTAGTTTAAAGACCTGGAAATTAGGTCTATGAGGATAACAACCACCCACAAATCTCAGAACAAGGGTTGTAAGTCATGCCCTGGGGGCATATAAGGTTTTTATAGAAAGTGTTGTCCTAGAAACTTCAAAAAAGGTTCATTTGATTGGAAATTGAAACGGCTAGTGCTCTTTTTAATAGTCAGAAGTGATTGAAAGGCAACTAACCCCCCTCTCACGCCCGTCATTTCCCCAAAACACATTTTGATGTCAAAATTTTGAACAAAATTATTCATTTTGTTCAACGTAGTTTGAAGTTAGAAAATTAGTTAGGAAGTTTGATGTTCGAAGTTAGGAAGTGACGTGGTGGAAATTAGGTCTTTGAGGATGACAACCCCCCCCCCCCACAAAACTTAGGGCAATGATTTTAAGTCATGCCCTGGTGGCATATAGGGTTTTTATAGAAAGTGTTGTCGTAGAAACTTCAAAAAAACCTCATTCGATTGGAAATTGAAAGGGCTAGCGCCCTTTTAATAGTCAAAAGTGATAGGAGGGTAACTAATCCCCTCTCACGCCCACCATTTCCCCGAGCACAATCAATCAAAATTCTGAGTTTTTTATAGAAAGCGTTGTCGTAGAAACTTCTAAAAAGGCTCATTTAATTGGGAATTGAGAGCGCTAGTGCCCTTATTAATAGTCAAAAGCAATCGGAGGGCGAATGCCCCCCCATACCCATCATTTCCCCACATACTGCCGATCAATATTTTGATATAGCTATTTTTTTGAAAGTAGTTGGAGGGCCCAGAAATTATGTTTTTGAGTATTACAATCCTCCCACAGCCCTCGGGGCTAAGGTTGTAAGCTATGTCCTGGGAGCATATAATGTTTTTATAAAAATCGTTGTCGTAAAAACTTCAAGCTGGGCTCGTTCAATTGGAAATTGAGAGGGTTATTACCCTTTTCAATAGTCGAAAGCAATCGGAGAAAGAAGCCCCCCCCCAGGCGCATGATTTCCCCAAGCATTTCAAATCAACATTTTTATATGACCATTTTGTTCAACGTAGTTGAAAGGTCTAGAAAATATGTCTTTGAGGATGACAACTCTCCCCCGATAGCCCCCAGGACAAGGGTCGTAAGTTATTTCCTTGGGGAATATAAGGCTTTATAGAAATTTTTGTCTTAGAAGCTTGAAAAAAGGCTCACTCAATTAGAAATTGAGAGGACTAGTGCCTTTTTTTAGTCGGAAATTAGCCATTTTGTTCAACGTATAAGTTCTGGAAATTATATCTTTGAGTATAACAAGTCCCCCCAGCCCTCAGGGCAAGGGTTATAAGTTATGCCCGAGAGACATATAAGGTTTTAATAGAAAGCGTGGTCATATAAACTTCGGAGGGGGCTCATTGGATTGGTAATCAGACGCTCTAGTGCTCTTTATAAGACTCAAAGTGATCGGAGGGAGCTACATCCTACCCTCCCCCCAGACACACACATACACACGTCGTATTGTCCCGGAATTCATCTAATAGAAATTTCAAGATAGATATTCTATTAAAAAACAGTCTAAATATCATATAACAAGGCTTTTGGGGTTAAAACAAACCCCAGTGATAAGGGGCAAGGGCTGTAAGGTATGTCCAGGACGTATTTAAGGTTTTTCTGGAAGGGATGCATGTTTAACTTTAGAAGCGGCTCACTCTTTCTCCCTGAAAAAGACTATGTCAATATAAAACGAACAGAAATTAATTCAAAAAACTTTTTCCACAAAATAAGTTTAAAAAAAAAAGAAAAATAAATAACTCCATTAAACCCAAAATGAACAAACAAAGAATCAAATAATCTGCCAAGCATACAACTACCACAAATCAATATCAATAAATAAATGAAACCCGAAACAGAAATTAAAATAAACAAAAGAGGCAAACTCAAAACGAGCAGAAATTAATATGAATAGGGTTCTAAACCCCAATGCTTTCTAAGAGCTGTAATATAATTTGTACTTTACTGAAAATATTCCTTTAAATGTTTTCACTTTTATAACTTTGAGAAATCAAAAATTAATTAAGATTTTAACGAATAAAAATCAGCATACGTATATTAAACTGACAATGTGCTTTTTTTCAGTAAATTCTTTTTGGTTATATACGTAATAATTTTTGTTCGTTTTAAGTTTAAATGTTGCTTCTCACTTTCAGCTGAAAAAACTTGTTTTTTTTTATTTAATTGTCTCAAAGAGTAAACCGTCAGAGAAGGGGTAAAAATGATATATCAAAATAAATGCATCTGTATAATCGTTCATCGATCTTTGAAGACCCCCCTTGGATTGTCAGTCCGCAGCAATGGAAGGCAGAGGTAAGCCTAGTGTGCGACTATATAGGCATACATGGAGGTGGGGGTCTTTAAAATGTGAACTGAATCCGGGTAATGGGGAATTAGAAGGCTGGCAATAGAACTGGATTGATGCTGGCTTGAAAAAAAAATGGCCGCATACGATAAAAGCCCATAAAGATAAAAAAAATGGCAACACGTTAGCAAATGAATATAAATGAATGAATGAAACCCGTCTCAATTTAGGAATAGAAGGATAAAAACGAAAGGAAAGATAAAAAGAAAATATGAAACACAACGAGCATGACTAGAACTATACTCATCTAAGGTTTTAAGGCCGTCCATGGATGGTTATGGCCTCTACTCTTTGGTGGAACTTTCTAAGCACGCTTCTACAAATTGCTTTCTGTTTTTTTGCCTTTTTCTTAATACGAATTGCTTTTTCTTAATGGCTCCTCAAATTGAAACTTGGCGTACCCCAAGAATATCTTGTTACAGTTTTATTGTTATTACTGAGTAGCTGGTAGAACAGCAAAACGTAAAAACTATGAAGCAACGTTACGGCAAAAACGTCTTAGAACGCAGTCATCTATTTAAATACCACTTGAAAGAAACTTAAACTCCGCAAAGTCGGTGGAATTTCAAAGTGGAGTCAAAGTGGAGTTTCAAGTCAAAGTGGAGTCGGGGGAGTCGGTGGAATTTTTTTTTTTTATCGAAAGCAAATGTGGATATGGTGCTTTAAAAGGCTTTATTGTAAATTACATAAATATTTAGAGAGCTGAAAAACTGGCATTTTTGTTTTAAGTTAATCCAATTTAATCAATGATCATTTGTTTCTTTTATGACGTTTTTCTTAATTTTTAAATGACGTTTTTCTTTTACTTCGAAATTAGGATGCAATAAAAACATTTTTAATATTTAAGGCTCCAGCATCTGTACGTTTTCTGCAAGCGAGAAAATATCAGAGGGGATTGTTAAAAATCGACAAAATAAAAAAGCAAAATTAAAAGAGTAAAAGTGAAAAATGGGTAATAATTTAGAAAGAATTATATGACTTTAACAATAGAATAATAATCTAAAAAAGGAAAGAACTGCTTTGTATATGGTAAGTTCAGTAATTATATGCCGTATTTAAACAAAGTCGTACCCTTAAATATATTGACCTAATTGACCTAATATTCGTGACAACATGCTTCACAATCAACCCTCGTATATGTCGCGGAGTTTTACTGATCGACAAACCTAGGTACACAAGCGACTTTGAGGGCATGCTCATATGTGACCCTATTTGGATCTCAGTGCCACACTTAAGTGCAACCCAATTCCAACGTACAATTTCCAAAAATTTTCAGAAGTCAAAATCCTGAAAAGCTAGGATGGTCGTTTCTAAACTCAACTAGGAATACGTAAATGCCTTTAAAGTACTAAAGAGAGTGAAAATGATATTTGATGGTTTGTTTGTAAAAATGGAAATTTATTGATTAGCTCTTTTTTAGGTTCCCTTGGTTCTGAAACTTTTGTTGGGGTCTCATCATGGCCTGAAATTTAAAGCAGATCAATAAAAAAAGGATATTTTATACTAAAAATCAATATAACAATATCTTTTTTAAAGTTTTATTTTCCTCTACAAGCCCCTCTGCCTTACCTCCCACAAGTTAAAACTTAGTGCAAAACTTCATCTTTATTTGATGTTTCTCTCCAATATTCCTAAAAGTATCAGTTGGGCTCCTCAAGCCATTAACTGAGACACTACAGATGCATCCTTTTGACAACCTGGGTGTAAAAAGTGTATTTTGAATCAGTCAAATATTTCCCTCTTCATTTCCTGCAAGTTTCAACTTAATATCCTTAGCCGTTCCTGAGATGTAGCAGATACGTCCTTTTGACAACCTAGATGTACGTAGTGACTTTTGATTTAGTTTAGTATTCCCTTCAACATTCCCCGAAAGAAAGCCACAACACTTCTCATTTATTTGACTTATTTTGAATGTTTTATTTGAAAATTATGACAGATTTTTAAGGCAATTTTATGCTGCAAACCGCGTAGATTCATATCCGACCAGTCATTGATTGGTTAAGTGGAAACGTGCGTAATTAGATATATATGAGTAATTAAGGAAAATTGATCATTTAATTTTTAAAGAAAAGGACCTTCATGTGCAGTTATGTAATTTTTGCCACTAGCTGGAGCCGAACCTAACAAAAAAAAATATGAATGAAAAATCAGCAAGATAATCTAAAAATACACGATTTAACTAAACAACTTAAGAAGATGTATCTTTCCTTTGAAGATGTAATTATCAGTGGAAATCAACAGATTGTTCATCTTTGAATGTTTACGGGTGAAAAGCGCTGTAAAATTTAAATGTTAGTTTTGCTTAATTATTTTCACGGTTCAACGTGCAACACTGGCGAAAATACAATGCTGACCTTATAACCTCACAATTTTGAAGCAACCAAAATCGAATCATGGTCTAATGCCTGAGCTTCGGCCGACGATCCGTCGGTTTCTGGAACGGCCTCCCAGTTGAGGTAATCCCAGAAAATTGTTCTTTCAAGGCGTTCAAAAGAAGGTGTAAAAAAAACCTGAAAAATAATATGTGAGATAATTACCAGAAATAGCGGCATATCATCACATATGATGGGTCCGGGGGTGGGGCGAAAAACTTTTTTTATTTTGACGTCCTTGGCTCCTTAAGGCGTTCAAAAGAAGGTGTAAAAAAAACCTGAAAAATAATATGTGAGGTAATTACCAGAAATAGCGGCATATCATCACATGTGATGGGTCGTTAAGCCTATAAGAAAAAATATCGGCATGAGATGGGTCCAGGGGTGGGGCGAAAAATGTTTTTTTATTTTGACATTCTTGGTTCCTTATGGATAGGGTACAGTTAGGGGGCACCTTCGACTGGGCTTCAAAGTACAAATTCCAGAACCTAAGAATGAATATTGTCATTAATCAATCCCACTCTAGGACTAAATTGTCAAACCTTTTTGGATTTCTGCACTCTCTATAAAATCTGGATGTTTGAATTCTGCAACTGGAACAGCATTGCCAATGACTTGGTGTGCAATTAAAATATGTACGTTTTTTTTTTTTTTTTTTTTTTTTTTTTTTTTTTTTTTTTATATATATAATTAGAACTACTAAATAATGTAGTTATGCGGTATTAAATTTCGCTAGTAATCTTGCTATTGTAATCTCGCTATTAATCTCGCTCGTAAATTTCTATATATTTGAGCCTCTAAATTACCCCTTTTCTTACTTTCCTGAGTTTTAAGGTCTGTTTACTGAGAAATTTACTGATTTTTGGAAAAGTTAAGGAAAAAAGTGCCTTACTCAGCTTTAAACTATCACAATAAAATGTGAAATGTTTTGCATAAACTTTGTTGTTTAGCCTCTCAATCAAATATTGGTTAAAAACTATTAATTATTTCTATTTTCAATTATTATGTATACAGAGTTAAATAATTATTATATATTTTATTATGCACATTATAAATATAATTACTTTATATAGTCAACTAAGATTTCTTTAAAACAATTTACAGATCATCTTTCATATATCCATATAAAGATAGAATTAGAATCGACTTTACCTACACGCAGCTAGGAATACCCCCCCCCCCCTCCCCACCCTAAATGGTCCGAGTTCTCCCCCGCAGAAAAATTTAAAATAGTGGGATTCGGAATACGCTTAATTGTGTTATTTATTGTGTTATATTGTTGATTGCTCTCAGAGTTACCACCTTTTTGGCTTGCTTTGGGATTGGCGATTGGGATTGGATTGGCGAAGGTGCAGTAAAAAAGTCCCACAATTGGAACTTCAAATCTCACAAATCTCAGATTATTAGACAGCCGTGATGTCTACGAAATTCATAAGAAATCTATTCAGGTCCCGTTTATTCCAAGCTTCGTAAGGCTGGCCCTAGTTAGCGGAATTGACAACCCTGTCGATAGTATCGTAACAACAAGTGTAGTTACCTGTACCGGAGGTTAAGAACGAATTGTCAGGTATTCATTAATTGACCCTATGTGTCCCTTATTTTTTAGGAATTTATTTAAGAAGCAAATTAATTATTATTAATTTAGAATTTATAATATAAAGTTTTATTAATATAATTAATAGTAATATAATTATTAATTTATTAAATAATTAATAATTATTATAAAAATATAATTATTAATTGTAAAAATAATTAATAATATAAGTATTAATTTATAATATAAAGCAAATCAATAATTATTAATATTAATTAACTAAATGTGTTTTTACGCACCGATTGTCATTCCGATCGGTGGCCTGGGAAAATGGGTTTATTAATAAACATAAATCTTCATAGATTCTATTACTTGCGGTTTAAATTTCCAAATGGCTAAAGCTAACAAGCGCAGAGAAATAGAGAATTTACTTGTAAAAATGATGTGACTCAAAAATTTTCTGCTGTTTTTACTTTTCTTTAAAGAACCAATGGGGTTTTGTGCTCTTTTTACTTGCTCAAAATTCGATATAGCAATGACAAGTAAAAAAGAAGGGATTAGTTAGCTTCCCTTTCTGACATATGCTGTAGGAACAGTGTGATTGGCTTAAAAAACACGTCACAAAAAGAAACCAATGGAGTTAAACCACACTTTTTAAAAGAGCAGTATAGGTAAATGACTGTTCTTTTTCTTTTAGGGGTGGCGGTTTATTTTGGTTTCAGGGATACATAGGGTTAAGAATTTAGTGAAGTCATAAACCCCGCCAACTTTTTTTTGTCGTAATAGTCTGTTTTGATTGTTAAACCAGATTTGAGCTTAAAACAAAGAAAGGCCTTTTGATATTTTTGGCTTATGCCAGGTTATCTCAGTTTCATATATATTTTAAGTTATGGTAAATACCGCAGCTGGAAACTATTTGTTTAGGAAACTAAGTCTAGAAACCATAAGACTTGCAGGCTGAAAACATGTTATTCAGGAGCATTGTCGGTTCTGGCCTCTCTTGCGCCCTCGAAAGAATCTTTATTAGTGCCCCCCTGTCTCCCCAAAAATTTTCAGGCCAAATAATTTACTATTTGAGTTATTTAATTATCATTAATTACTTTAATTTAATCATTATTATTTAATTATTTTTACTTAATTTTTATTTTATCAATTAATCAATAATTTAATATTTATTTTCATTTATTAACAGCTTTCTTTTCTTAAGCAACGAAATTTCAAAAATTATAAAATGATTATAACCGTTAGTAGAAAGGCCTCATGAGCTCGTGACCATACACCATATATGGGCATAGAGTCCCTAGGGAGAACACGTGGTTAATCAAAGTGGGTCAATGACCTCTTTTTCCAAGGTCAATTTATTTGTCGTTGTTGATGTTTTGGCCAAGTACACGCTCGGGGTGAATGTTAAGATCCAGGAATAGGAAAACAGGATCACGTGTTTCCTTCTCAGTCAATCAGAGACTCGGATACATCCCCCTTCTCAGCCAATCAGAGACTCGCTTACATATTAGCGGCGGAGGATCGCAGTGGGCATAGAGTCCCTAGGGAGAACACGTGGTAGAGAATGATTGCGTAATCGAAGTGGGTCAATGACCTCTTTTTCCAAGGTCGATTTATTTGTTGTTGTTGTTGCTGGGCCAAGTGCAAGCTCGGGGCGAATGTTAAGATCCAGGAATAGGAAACAGGATCACGTGTTTCCTTCTAGACCAATCAGAGACTCGGTTACATATTAGCGGGCCAGGATTGCAGAGAATATGAGGAAAGGATTTTTGCTATAGTTTCCATTAGCGTGTGAATAGAATTCACTAAGTTTTTAGTTAGCGGTGTGATAACATGAGTGAACAAGTTGAGTTAGAAATATCCTTTTTTTGTGACTGTTCTATTTGTAAAGGTCATTTTCATGATTTTGAGTATTCACATGAACCTAATGCATGTTTAGACAGTATAGGGACAGTGATAAAAGTGAAGAATCTGGAGGAAATGAGAAGAAAAATTATATGTGATACGGAGAGAAATTTATACTGATTACAAGTAAGCTCACATAAAAGAAGGGTTGATATGACAGAAAAGGAAGATCGAAAGAAGAGACTGGGGAAAGAGGGCTTTCTCTATAGTGTAAAAGACAGCAGTGAAAACCCAAAGAAAAATGTATACAGTGCAAGATCTAACACTAATATTATGATGAATATGTTCTAAGAGAAGAGAAAAAGTGGCCCTTTAAGAGACAACATAAGAGGTCATTCTACGAAATGGACTTTAAACAACGAAAACCGTGGTGGAAGAGTTCTCATATATGATTTAACGATAAATCTAATTATTGATATGAATAATGAGTTTTATATTATAATCATACAATAAATTTGATTGTACTATATTTATTTTCTCATACTAGATATGTATAGAATAAGGATACCAGCAGAGACTTTTGTACATGAATAGTTCAGTTTTATTAGATCACTCCATAGAGTATTATCAGTCCACAACCAAGTTTTCTATCAATGATAAAAAAATAAATGATTCTTCTAAATATTTTTATTCATTTGTCTAATCGATGTTTATAACGCTTTTTAAATATAAACATCATTATCATCATCTTCAACCTCCTCATCCTCAATGATAATTTCCTCAATTTGAGGATGAGGTATTGTAATTATTTGTATGCTGTCATCTTCGTCACTGACTATTTCAATATTTCTCAAGGGTGGCATATCTACATATAGACGATCGTCGTCTTCGATATACATTCTTCCAGAAGGCTCCCTCCTCACTAGATCATCTGACGTGTAAGATAATCCTTGTAATGTATAGTGGACTTCCATTATATCATCAGTACCATCAATGCATATATCGCACAAAAGAATTTCCTCCTCATGAGTGAGGTCCCACTCGCTCCATACATCCTAAAAGATTGAGAACACTATGATCAAAAACTAGAGTTTACGGTCAAAAACCTGTATTAGTTCAGATTTTACGGGGATAGTTTATTTTCGAACCAAAGAAATGTATTTACCATAATTTTCTTACAAAAAAAAACTAAAGTTCCGGTGCAGCGGTGAGTTGTAGTAGTAGTAGTAGTAGTAGTAGTTGAGCTAAAAATAACGACACTATTAAGATTTTGGATGAATTTATCTCTCTTTGGGCAACTAAATACAGTAATAGGATATGATAGCGTCAACAAAGTGAAAATCCGCATAAGAACTCCAAACAGTTTCGAGTCATATTTTTCTAACAGTAAATGCTTTTAGAAACAAACTAAAATTAACATTCTACCTCACATAAACTTTTTCGTAAGAATCTTTTAGGAATGATTGGGTGGAAATTTGAGCTATGTCATCACATAGCAACAATAATTAGCAGCAGAAAACAATAATTATTTATTATTTTTTCCAAGTACATAGAGATCCAGAATTTCTTAAGTGATTCTTTGATGCAAGGTGTTTCAGATTTAATTGAAAAAAACTTTTTCGCTTACTGACCAAAATCTGCGTTGCGCAGGTACCAATATCCTAATTCAATGCCTTCGGCCGGGAGTGCAATGCGTGGTTTGGGGGCAAATCATCTGACGCTTCCCGTGTTTTCACCCCAGATTTCTATAGGTACCCATTTAGAGCTAGGTCGACTGTGGCTGAACTTACGGGGTCACGACATTTACCCCCGTTCCAAACCAAACAACAATCGAAACAAGGACTCAATCTCCTGACCTCATATAAACTCATATGATTTCAAGTCTGAAGCGCTAACCACTCGGCTAGGAATTGGAATGGGAAATCCACCCCCCCCCCCTAAAAATGGATCCCATGAAATCATGAAGAAGGTAAATACGCCTATTTTTATAAGTATATGCTTTTGATGTTAATGAATTTGTAATTAAATTTAGAAATTAATTAATTGAATTTGTTTATTTGTGTGAATGATTTTAAACAATTTTTTATTTTGAACTCTTTCCACATAGCAAATATTTTTCGTAATTAAGGGGGGAGGGGTACTGTCAAATAAGGCACACTGAGATTCATAACTATAATGTCCTCATGAAATAAGGCCCCACTTGACGGTTGTATATCTAATTTGGAATGGGGGGGGCCTGATCTACAGAATTAATATTTTTATAGCCATAAAATAACTAGACACAAACATTCAGATTTTCCCACAGTTCAGGGGAGAGAAGTAAAGGTCAACTGCGAAGATATTTAGCCTAAGAAACTAGAATATGACGATACAACCCTTCGCTAATAACTAGTGAAAACCAAGAACTCAAACGCAGATGGACTACTGTTCGCTATTTACTACATTGCAGCTACTGCTGCAACCATGATAACTTGATGATCATTTCTAATTTTAACAATTCCTTGCATACATCTTTCAAACATAATAAACTCAGCCTTGGAGAGATTTGGGATTGAACACCAAATTAAACAAATGAGAGACAAACAAGGTTAAAATAATTGATCCCGAGTGACCTTAGAAGATATAGCCTCCTTTGAAGTTGCAATCGTCTTTAAGAATCGACAGATTGTTAATGTTTAAACTTTTACGTTTCTTATAAATATAATAAACAGGATTACTTAATATTTTTCAATATAACAATAATTTTCATGTCTAAAATTCATCAATTAGCCGGATATGGTTTTTTTTTTACATACGGGGCGAGATTTAATGTCCTTGGTAGAAGTCTATACAAGATTTAATGTCCATGGTAAAAGCATATATGAGTTTTAATGTTCTTGGTAAAAGCCTGTACGTAATTTAATGTCCAGTTTTTATAAAGGGGGGGGGGAATTAAGTGGTATTAATGAAAATGACGGCACATCAACAGAAAACCGTCAACGAGAACTCCGATTAAACATCACCAAAGTGTCACAATGCCGTCAGTGCACCAACACCCCTCGGAAAATAGGGGAGGGAATGAGTTACTCAGAATCTAGAAGGCCATATTTTTTCACTGAAAATAACAAAATTGATATTTTTCAACGACATATCCCAAAAGAATTATTATTAAAATCATGAGGGAGAGGGATCTAGGAGAATCAGTGCTTCGTTCATCCTTTAGCCTCCCACCGAGAGAGTTTCCGAGCAGAAATAGACATATTTCATCTAGAAGATCAATCATTTTTGCATGTTTTTAAGGTTAATTTTTATATATGTTTCTAATAAAGTTGAGTTTTTATTCATTTTTATGGTTACATGCGCGGGGGGTGGAGGGTATAAAACATTACTTTGAGATTTCATATTGAATTCTATGACCTTTCTAATATTCTCAATACTCAAAGGTTCAAATGCAAGAACTTATTGATTTTATTTAATTTATACAAAAATATCTTATCTATCGTGATGATAGCTGCAAAGCAAAGTATATTTATTACACGTTCTACACTTATTATGTAGATTCGTATCTTCGTATATCTCGCCATATTAAAATCCACTTCCACTGCTTACACCAATAGCATCTATCATCCCTGACTATATCATCAAGGTTATGAGGATAATACAGTCACTATCTTTAATCATTCACAAACAATACTGAAGAAAACCAATTTCCACTGTTTATCTACATTAAATTATTAAGAAAGATATTATTTCTTTGAAATACACATTTACATTTTTAATTTTCATGTTTTTGATTTTATATTGATAAAGAATTTAAACACAACTTCAATCATGTCTTAAAAAAGTTATTTAAACTCACATCAACCAATGGAGAAACATCGCATACATTTGAACTATTCATTATTATTGTCATTATTCTAGGGTTAGCAGCTTACGTTAGGTTACATTAGGTTAAGATGCGCGCCACTTAACCTAATATAACCTAACCTAAGCTGCTAACCCTAGAAATGTTAGGTAACCTAACCTAACCTGAGGATGGAGACCCCGACCGTGTCCGGCTTTCGGCCCTGTGACCCCGGGGGTGTGGGATCCCGCCTGCGGCCGACCTTCGGCCTGTGGCCCCTGGGGTGGGGGATCCTGTTCCGTGACCGGCCTTGTCCCGTCCACGGTGGGCCTTCGGCCTGCACCTCCGGGGGTGGGGGATACTGTCCCGTGGATTGGTTAATGGGAACTATACAGACATTCTCAGGAATGATTTTTTTTCTTGAGGAGGGGGTTACTCGGGAGAATCTTTCCGTGGAGGATGTTTCCTTGGGTTAAGGGACATTTCTATGAAGGGGGGCGCTGGATTTCCCAGCATTATTTAAAAAAACGATCAGAAATTAAATTAAAAAAAAACAAGTTTTTTCAACTGAAAGTAAGAAGCAACATTAGAACTTAAAACGAACAGAAATTATTACGTATATGAGTGGGTTCGCCCCCCAAGTCAATGCTTCGCTCTTTTTACGCTACAGTTTTTTAGTGCTTTCAAAAGAGCTATGTATTCTAATTATACGGCTTTTGTGATTCATGGGGTTTTGTGATTTAAACAAAATTTTAAAATTTAGCATAAAGAGCGTGGTATTGACTAAGGAGAGAACCCCCTTCAAATACGTAATAAAAAACAGTAAAAAAAACAAGTTATACGGCTCAATAGTAATCGAAACTTTTTAAAAACGGAATTTTTGATGTCAATAAATGTGTCAAAAGAATGGGCTTATAATGCTGATTCTAAATATATAAATTTTATTAAATTTTTAGTATTACTCATCAAAGGCTACGACCCTGAGAAAATTTACCTGATTTTTGAAAGAGGGGGGGGGAATATCCCCCTACAATTGAAAGAATTTTTAATGAAAGTCACACCGTCAGATTCAGCGTATCAGAAAAACCCTATTACATAGGTTTCAAGCTCACATCTGCAAAAATTTGCAACTTAGTATTTTTTGTCAGAAGAAAGATCACGGATGCGTGTTTTTTTTTCAAGGGTAATCTTACCGACCCAGTGGTCCTAGAACATCAAGAGAGAGCTCATTCAAGCGGAAATTAAAAGTTATAGTGCCCTTTTCAGTGACCAAAAATGCTGGAGGGCAACTTGGCCCCCTCCCATGCCCCGTTTTTCCCAATTTCGTCTGATAAAAATTTTGAGATAGCCATTCTGTCCAGTATAGTTGAAAAACCCAAAAATATATCTTTGAAGGTAAGAAATTCACCCTAGAGCCATTATAGAAATGCCTTAAAATTTTAAATTTCTCAATTGTATACGCATTGTATTTTGTTATTATGTGTCTTGCTTTCATTTTATCGACTTACTTTTACGCGTGGACATGTTAAAGGTAATTGTGTCAGGTTAATTATCACCATGATTGAATTATCTAGAGAATATTTCTGTTGGGAAAAAAAGTGCCGTTAGGATTTAGAAATGTAAAATGTTGATGCAAGATGTTTTGTTTCTGCTCGAAACCTTTTCCCATGGGGGATATGTGATAAATGGTAGACAATAAGTATTCTATTGTCTTCACCTCGCTTGATTTTCGTAATAATTAACCGTTATTATAGTTTATTTCGTGGTCTTGAAGATTTTAAAATCAGTGCAAACTGGAATATAGACAGAAAGAGACAATAATAATGAATAGTTCAAATGTATGCGATGTTTCTCCAATAGTTGATGTGAGTTTAAATAACTTTTTTAAGACATGATTGAAGTTGTGTTTAAATTCTTTATCAATATAAAATCAAAAACATGAAAGTTAAAAATGTAAATGCATATTTCAAAGAAATAATAACCTTCTTAATAATTTAATGTCGGTAAACAGTGGAAATTGGTTTTCTTCAGTAATGTTTGTGAATGATTAAAGCTGGTGACTGACAAAAAACATTTTGAAACTAAAGAAAACCTTAAAATTAGTAAATTGTCAAACAATGTCAAAATGTAACCTCTTAGTTTAACTGAGGTATTGGATCTTTCATCTATGCCGAACAAAAAAAAAATAACTAGTTGAAGTTGTGTTTAAATTCTTCATCAATATAAAAATCAAAAACATGAAAATTAAAAATGTAAATGCATATTTCAAAGAAATAATAACCTTCTTAATAATTTAATGTAGATAAACAGTGGAAATTGGTTTTCTTCAGTATTGTTTGTGAATGATTAAAGATAGTGACTGTATTATCCTCATAACCTTGATGATATAGTCAGGGATGATAGATGCTATTGGTGTAAACAGTGGAAGTGGAATTTAATATGGCGAGATATACGAAGATACGACTCTACATAATAAGTGTAGAACGTGTAATAAATATACTTTGCTTTGCGGCTATCATCACGATAGATAAGATATTTTTGTATAAATTAAATAAAATCAATAAGTTCTTGCATTTGAACCTTTGAGTATTGAGAATATTAGAAAGGTCATAGAATTCAATATGAAATCTCAAAGTATTGTTTTATACCCTCCACCCCCCGCGCAGGTAACCATAAAAATGAATAAAAACTCAACTTTATTAGAAAAATATATAAAAATTAACCTTAAAAACATGCAAAAATGATTGAACTTCTAGATGAAATATGTCTATTTCTGCTCGGAAACTCTCTCGGTGGGAGGCTAAATGATGAACGAAGCACTGAATCTCCTAGATCCCTCTCCCTCATGATTTTAATAATAATTCTTTTGGGATTTGTCGTTGAAAAATATCAATTTTGTTATTTTCAGTGAAAAAATATGGCCTTCTAGATTCTGAGTAACTCATTCCCTCCCCCTATTTTCCGAGGGGTGTTGGTGCACTGACGGCATTGTGACACTTTGGTGATGGTTAATCGGAGTTCTCGTTGACGGTTTTCGGTTGATGTGCCGTCATTTTCATTAATACTACTTAATTTCCCCCCCCCCCCTTTATAAAAACTGGACATTAAATTACGTACAGGCTTTTACCAAGAACATTAAAACTCATATATGCTTTTACCATGGACATTAAATCTTGTATAGACTTCTACCAAGGACATTAAATCTCGCCCCGTATGTAAAAAAAAAAAACCATGTCCGGCTAATTGATGAATTTTAGACATGAAAATTATGGTTATATTGAAAAATATTAAGTAATCCTGTTTATTACATTTATAAGAAACGTAAAAGTTTAAACATTAACAATCTGTCGATTCTTAAAGACGATTAAAACTTCAAAGGAGGCTATATCTTCTAAGGTCACTCGGCATCAATTATTTTAACCTTGTTTGTCTCTCATTTGTTTAATTTGGTGTTCAATCCCAAATCTCTCCAAGGCTGAGTTTATTATGTTTGAAAGATGTATGCTAGGAAAAGTTAAAATTAGAAATGATCATCAAGTTATCATGGTTACAGCAGTAGCTGCAATGTAGTAAATAGCGAACAGTAGTCCATCTGCGTTTGAGTTCTTGGTTTTCTCTAGTTATTAGCGAAGGGTTGTATCGTCATATTCTAGTTTCTTAGGCTAAATATCTTCGCAGTTGACCTTTACTTCTCTCCCCTGAACTGTGGGAAAATCTGAATGTTTGTGTCTAGTTATTTTATGGCTATAAAAATACCAATTCTAAATCTCATATATGCTTTTAGCAATGACATTAAATCTTGTATAGACTTCTACCAAGGACATTAAATCTCGCCCCGTATGTAAAAAAAAAAAACCATGTCCGGCTAATTGATGAATTTTAGACATGAAAATTATGGTTATATTGAAAAATATTAAGTAATCCTGTTTATTACATTTATAAGAAACGTAAAAGTTTAAACATTAACAATCTTATGGTTATATTGAAAAATATTAAGTAATCCAGTTTAATACATTTATAAGAAACGTAAAAGTTTAAACATTAACAATCTGTCGATTCTTAAAGACGATTGCTACTTCAAAGGAGGCTATATCTTCTAAGGTCACTCGGGATCAATTATTTTAACCTTGTTTGTCTCTCATTTGTTTAATTTTTTGTTCAATCCCAAATCTCTCCAAGGCTGAGTTTATTATGTTTGAAAGATGTATGCAAGGAATTGTTAAAATTAGAAATGATCATCAAGTTATCATGGTTGCAGCAGTAGCTGCAATGTAGTAAATAGCGAATAGTAGTCCATCTGCGTTTGAGTTCTTGGTTTTCACTAGTTATTAGCGAAGGGTTGTATCGTCATATTCTAGTTTCTTAGGCTAAATATCTTCGCAGTTGACCTTTACTTCTCTCCCCTTTACTGTGGGAAAACCTGAATGTTTGTGTCTAGTTATTTTATGGCTATAAAAATACCAATTCTAAATCTCATATATGCTTTTAGCAATGACATTAAATCTTGTATAGACTTCTACCAAGGACATTAAATCTCGCCCCGTATGTAAAAAAAAAACCATATCCGGCTATTGATGAATTTTAGACATGAAAATTATGGTTATATTGAAAAATATTAAGTAATCCTGTTTATTACAATTATAAGAAACGTAAAAGTTTAAACATTAACAATCTTATGTTTATATTGAAAAATATTAAGTAATCCTGTTTATTACATTTATAAGAAACGTAAAAATTTAAACATTAACAATCTGTCGATTCTTAAAGACGATTGCAACTTCAAAGGAGGCTATATCTTCTAAGGTCACTCGGGATCAATTATTTTAACCTTGTTTGTCTCTCATTTGTTTAATTTTTTGTTCAATCCCAAATCTCTCCAAGGCTGAGTTTATTATGTTTGAAAGATGTATGCAAGGAATTGTTAAAATTAGAAATGATCATCAAGTTATCATGGTTGCAGCAGTAGCTGCAATGTAGTAAATAGCGAATAGTAGTCCATGTGCGTTTGAGTTCTTGGTTTTCACTAGTTATTAGCGAAGGGTTGTATCGTCATATTCTAGTTTCTTAGGCTAAATATCTTCGCAGTTGACCTTTACTTCTCTCCCCTTTACTGTGGGAAAACCTGAATGTTTGTGTCTAGTTATTTTATGGCTATAAAAATACCAATTCTAAATCTCATATATGCTTTTAGCAATGACATTAAATCTTGTATAGACTTCTACCAAGGACATTAAATCTCGCCCCGTATGTAAAAAAAAAACCATATCCGGCTATTGATGAATTTTAGACATGAAAATTATGGTTATATTGAAAAATATTAAGTAATCCTGTTTATTACAATTATAAGAAACGTAAAAGTTTAAACATTAACAATCTTATGTTTATATTGAAAAATATTAAGTAATCCTGTTTATTACATTTATAAGAAACGTAAAAATTTAAACATTAACAATCTGTCGATTCTTAAAGACGATTGCAACTTCAAAGGAGGCTATATCTTCTAAGGTCACTCGGGATCAATTATTTTAACCTTGTTTGTCTCTCATTTGTTTAATTTTTTGTTCAATCCCAAATCTCTCCAAGGCTGAGTTTATTATGTTTGAAAGATGTATGCAAGGAATTGTTAAAATTAGAAATGATCATCAAGTTATCATGGTTGCAGCAGTAGCTGCAATGTAGTAAATAGCGAATAGTAGTCCATCTGCGTTTGAGTTCTTGGTTTTCACTAGTTATTAGCGAAGGGTTGTATCGTCATATTCTAGTTTCTTAGGCTAAATATCTTCGCAGTTGACCTTTACTTCTCTCCCCTTTACTGTGGGAAAACCTGAATGTTTGTGTCTAGTTATTTTATGGCTATAAAAATACCAATTCTAAATCTCATATATGCTTTTAGCAATGACATTAAATCTTGTATAGACTTCTACCAAGGACATTAAATCTCGCTCCGTATGTAAAAAAAAACCATATCCGGCTAATTGATGAATTTTAGACATGAAAATTATGGTTATATTGAAAAATATTAAGTAATCCTGTTTATTACAATTATAAGAAACGTAAAAGTTTAAACATTAACAATCTTATGTTTATATTGAAAAATATTAAGTAATCCTGTTTATTACATTTATAAGAAACGTAAAAATTTAAACATTAACAATCTGTCGATTCTTAAAGACGATTGCAACTTCAAAGGAGGCTATATCTTCTAAGGTCACTCGGGATCAATTATCTCAACCTTGTTTGTCTCTCATTTGTTTAATTTGGTGTTCAATCCCTAATCTCTCCAAGGCTGAGTTTATTATGTTTGAAAGATGTATGCAAGGAATTGTTAAAATTAGAAATGATCATCAAGTTATCATGGTTGCAGCAGTAGCTGCAATGTAGTAAATAGCGAACAGTAGTCCATCTGCGTTTGAGTTCTTGGTTTTCACTAGTTATTAGCGAAGGGTTGTATCGTCATATTCTAGTTTCTTAGGCTAAATATCTTCGCAGTTGACCTTTACTTCTCTCCCCTTAACTGTGGGAAAATCTGAATGTTTGTGTCTAGTTATTTTATGGCTATAAAAATATTAATTCTGTAGATCAGGCCCTCCCCATTCCAAATTAGATATACAACCGTCAAGTGGGGCCTTATTTCATGAGGACATTATAGTTATGAATCTCAGTGTGCCTTATTTGACAGTACCCCTCCCCCCTTAACTACGAAAAATATTTGCTATGTGGAAAGAGTTCAAAATAAAAAATTGTTTAAAATCATTTACACAAATAAACAAATTCAATTAATTAATTTCTAAATTTGATTAAAAATTCATTAACATCAAAAGCATATACTTATAAAAATAGGCGTATTTACCTTCTTCATGATTTCATGGGCTCCATTCTTAGGGGGGGGGGTGGATTTCCCATTCCAATTCCTAGCCGAGTGGTTAGCGCTTCAGACTTGAAATCATATGAGTTTATATGAGGTCAGGAGTTTGAGTCCTGGTTTCAATGGTTGTTTGGTTTGGAACGGGGGTAAATGTCGTGACCCCGTAAGTTCAGCCACAGTCGACCTAGCTCTAAATGGGTACCTATAGAAATCTGGGGTGAAAACACGGGAAGCGTCAGATGATTTGCCCCCCAACCACGCATTGCACTCCCGGCCGAAGGCATTGAATTAGGATATTGGTACCTGCGCAACGCAGGTTTTTGGTCAGTAAGCGAAAAAGTTTTTTTCAATTAAATCTGAAACACCTTGCATCAAAGAATCACTTAAGAAATTCTGGATCTCTATGTACTTGGAAAAAATAATAAATAATTATTGTTTTCTGCTGCTAATTATTGTTGCTATGTGATGACATAGCTCAAATTTCCACCCAATCATTCCTAAAAGATTCTTACTAAAAAAGTTTATGTGAGGTAGAATGTTAATTTTAGTTTGTTTCTAAAAGCATTTACTGTTAGAAAAATATGACTCGAAACTGTTTGGAGTTCTTATGCGGATTTTCACTTTGTTGACGCTATCATATCCTATTACTGTATTTAGTTGCCCAAAGAGAGATAAATTCATCCAAAATCTTAATAGTGTCGTTATTTTTAGCTCAACTACTACTACTACTACTACTACAACTCACCGCTGCACCAGAACTCTAGTTTTTTTTGTAAGAAAATTATGGTAAATACATTTCTTTGGTTCGAAAATAAACTATCCCCGTAAAATCTGAACTAATACAGGTTTTTGACCGTAAACTCTAGTTTTTGATCATAGTGTTCTCAATCTTTTAGGATGTATGGAGCGAGTGGGACCTCACTCATGAGGAGGAAATTCTTTTGTGCGATATATGCATTGATGGTACTGAGGATATAATGGAAGTCCACTATACATTACAAGGATTATCTTACACGTCAGATGATCTAGTGAGGAGGGGGCCTTCTGGAAGAATGTATATCGAAGACGACGATCGTCTATATGTAGATATGCCACCCTTGAGAAATATTGAAATAGTTAGTGACGAAGATGACAGCATACAAATAATTACAATACCTCATCCTCAAATTGAGGAAATTATCATTGAGGATGAGGAGGTTGAAGATGATGATAATGATGTTTTATATTTAAAAAGCGTTATAAACATCGATTTGACAAATGAATAAAAATATTTAGAAGAATCATTTATTTTTTTATCATTGATAGAAAACTTGGTTGTGGACTGATAATACTCTATGGAATGATCTAATAAAACTGAACTATTCATGTACAAAAGTCTTTGCTGGTATCCTTTTTCTATACATATCTAGTATGAGAAAATAAATATAGTACAATCAAATTTATTGTATGATTATAATATAAAACTCATTATGCATATCAATAATTAGATTTATCGTTAAATCATATATGAGAACTCTTCCACCACGGTTTTCGTTGTTTAAAATCCATTTCGTAGAATGACCTCTTATGTTGTCTCTTAAAGGGCCACTTTTTCTCTTCTCTTAGAACATATTCATCATAATATTCAGTGTTATATCTTGCACCATATATATTTTTCTTTGGTTTTTCACTGCTGTCTTTTACACTATAGAGAAAGCCCTCTTTTCCCAGTCTCTTCTTTCGATCTTCCTTTTCTGTCATATCAACCCTTCTTTTATGTGAGCTTACTTGTAATCGGCATAAATTTCTCTCCGTATCACATATAATTTTTCTTCTCATTTCCTCCAGATTCCTCACTTTTATCACTGTCTCTATACTGTCTAAACATGCAGTAGGTTCATGTGAATACTCAAAATCATGAAAATGACCTTTACAAATAGAACAGTCACAAAAAAAGGATATTTGTAACTCAACTTGTTCACTCATGTTATCACACCGCTAACTAAAAACTTAGTGAATTCTATTCACACGCTAATGAAAACTATAGCAAAAATCCTTTCCTCATATTCTCTGCAATCCTGGCCCGCTAATATGTAACCGAGTCTCTGATTGGTCTAGAAGGAAACACGTGATCCTGTTCTCTATTCCTGGATCTTAACATTTGCCCCGAGCGTGCCCTTGGCCAAACAACAACAACAACAAATAAATCGACCTTGGAAAAAGAGGTCATTGACCCATTTCGATTACGCAATCATTCTCTACCACGTGTTCTCCCTAGGGACTCTATGCCCACTGCGATCCTCTGCCGCTAATATGTAAGCGAGTCTCTGATTGGCTGAGAAGGGGGATGTATCCGAGTCTCTGATTGGCTGAGAAGGAAACACGTGATCCTGTTTTCCTATTCCTGGATCTTAACATTCGCCCCGAGCGTGCACTTGGCTAAAACATCAACAACAACAAATAAATCGACCTTGGAAAAAGAGGTCATTGACCCACTTTGATTAACCACGTGTTCTCCCTAGGGACTCTATGCCCATATATGGTGTAGGGTCACGAGCTCATGAGGCCTTTCTACTACCGTTAGATTATGGGTTTGAAATTTTGGGCTCCTAAAATTTCTGTACCTGGGGCAATTACCCCCTCTTTCCCTCCCCTGAAACTACTTGTGTTCTGGAGCTAGGCTAGATTTTTGGCTTCCCCTCGTATCAATTTATACGTAATCAATTATACGTATATTTTAAGTTATGGTAAATACTGCTGCTGGAAGCTATTTGTTTAGGAAACTAAGTCTAGAAACCATAAGCCTCACAGGCTGAAAACATGTTATTCAGGAGCAATGTTGTCGTAAATATTTTTAGCCCCACCCCCCTGTCTTCTCAAAACTTCAGGCCAAATAATTTATTGTTTGAACTGTTGATTATGATTAATTATTTTAATTTAATTACTGTTATTTAACTATTTTTACTTAATTTTTATTTTATTAATAAATCACTAATTTAATATTTATTTCCATTTATTACTTGCTTTCTTTACTTAAGTAATGAAATTTCAAAATTTGCAAAATGATTATAACCGTTAGATTATGTGCTTGAAATTTTAGGCCCTTAAAATTTCTGTGCCCGGGGCAAGTGCCCCTCTATCCCTCCCCTGAAACTACCTCTACTACTTTGCCTCGTATCAAAATGAAATAGAGGGATTACCGTCCTATCTTTCTACGATAAATATAGTGCTTTAATCCCATTGGTTTTCGCCTGTGACGTATTTTCTTAAGACAATCAGATCATTTATTAAGCGTATGCCACAAAGGGAAGCCTTATAACTCCGCCTTTTTAAAACCTGATTGAAAAACCTCTCTCTGTATTTTTGTTGTGACCAGGGTTACCACCTATAGCACGAAAGTGCTATTTTGCCATTATTTATTATATGTAGCACTGTAGCACGTGCTCTGGGTTGCTAAAATAGTGCTAAAATAGCACAAAAATTGTATTTTAGCACTGTTGCAGTTAATTTTTGAAGTATAGCAGTGAAAACTGCTGAGTAGCACACAAATTTTTGCAATTGTAGCACTTTAGGAACTGACAGGGTTGGCAACCCTGGTTGTGACCTGTTGTGTCCAGGCTGATAATTTGTCACACTATGTTGCCTTATTGTGGAATTGTTTTGCCTTGAGGAACTTTTGTTTAAATCTCTATCAGAAGCTATTCATATTTCCTGATGAAATATATTTCAAGAAGGGGGATTTAATATAGTTACAGACTTAGCGGAATGTAAAGCAGTCACTAAAAGAGACTAAAGAATCAGGAAAAAGCAACTGGAAAAAATGAGAGGTTGGGAGCCTCAGTCTTTTTGTTTTGACCTGTCTTCATGTCCAGATTGATAATAATGATTTATTACAGTCTCTTGTATTTTGTGACATTGTCTTGCCTTGAGGGACCAAATGTCGTTTATGTTTCTTGGTCGAAGGGTAGAGATTGGGCCGTTTTTGGCTACGCAGTCAGTAGAACCTAAAGCAGGCACTAAAAGAGACTAAAGAATCAGGAAAAAGCAACTGGAAAAAATGAGAGGTTGGGAGCCTCAGTCTTTTTGTTTTGACCTGTCTTCATGTCCAGATTGATAATAATTTGTTACAGTCTAGCATTTTTGTGACATTGTCTTAGTTTGAGGGAATTTTTATTTTACCAAACATCGTTTATGTTTCTTGGTCGAAGGGTAGGGAGGGTCTGTTTTGGCTATGCAGTCAGCAGAACCTAAAGTAGTCACTAAAAGTGCCTGAGGTATCATAGGCAGTGCAATAGCGGTCCCTAAGTAAAGAGTGAAGCTGGCACAATGTTTTTCTGGCCAAGGCACTTTGTATAGAAGAGTTGTGGTAGAAACTTCAAAAAAAGCTCATTTGATCAGAAATTGAAAGTTCTAGTGCCCTTTTTAACAGTCAAAAATGATTGGTAGGCAGCTATCCCCCCCCCACACAACCTTCATCTTCCCAAACAGGTCCTATGAAAATAAACTATTCCTTTGGGGATTTCACAGCCCTCCGGGCAAGTCCTTTATTTTATAGTAGTTGCCCATTATTAGCATCTAAAGTTTTTATGGAAGGGGTGGCGGCATAAACTTCGGAGGGGGCTCAGCGATTGAAGATAAGAAGTTTCAATGTCATTTTTAGTAGTCGAAAGTGATCGGAGGGTAACTATCCCCCCGCCCCCATCCTCTATCCCCCAAATGAAGGTGATCCAAATTTTGAGACAGCCATTTCGTTAAAAACAGTCCAAAGATCCTACAGAAAGGTCTTTGGGGTTGACGCAATCCCCCAGAGCGTGGGGGCAAGGGTCGTTAGCTATACCCCGGGGGCATATAAGGTTTTTATTGAAGTTGAAAGCTCTAATGACCTTTTCAAGAGTCAAAAGTGATTAGAGGGCAACATGCCTCCCCCCCCCACAAACGCAAACACACATCACTTCCCAAAACACATCCAATCAAACAGTTAGTGGTAACAAACTGTAAGTAAGGAGTGACTCGGTTCAATAGTAACCGAAACGCTAAAAACAGAATTTTGATGTCAATAGATACATCAAAACGTATCCGTGATCTTTCTTCTGGCAAAAAAAAAACAAATTCCATATTTTGCAGATAGGAGCTTGAAACCGCTATAGCAGGGCTTTCTGATATGCTGAATCTGATGGTGTGATTTTCATTAAGATTCAATGACTTTTATTGGGTGATTCCCCGTTTTTCGAAAATCGGGTAAATTTTCTCAGTTTCGTACCTGTTAATGGGTAAAACTAAACTTATTGAAACTTATATATTTGAAATCAGCATAATAAGCTAATTCCTTTGATATATCTATTGGTATTAAAATTCCGTTTTTTAGAGTTTCGGTTACTATTGAGCTGGGTCGCTCCTTACTTACAGTTAGTCACCAAGAACTGTTTTTTTCCCAGGGATGATAGTATCGAAATAATAGTCCTAGAAGATTGGGAGAGGATACATTTTAACGGAAGTGACCAAAGAAACTTGGAGGGCAACTAGCCCCCTCCAACGCCCTTTTTTCATAAGCTATTCGATCAAAATTCTGAGATAACCATTTTGTTTGTCATATTTGAAAGATCCAGCAACTATATCTTTAGGGGTAACTTGACCTCCCCCCCCCAGAGTCCGTTGAGAGAGGCCTGTAAGTTTTGAAATTTGCCCATTGTTTACGCTTAGTATTTGATGTTGGGAAGTACAAAAAAAAATTCAGGGGGGGGGGGGGGGTTTGTGCTGGGGTGGGATTCCATTGAGAGAATTTTCCATGGGGAATGAAATTTACGGGGGGGTTACAATTTTTAGGGATAATTTTACGCTGGAGGTATTTGACAGAATTCCTATACGAAATTCTTTTATTTGTCTTGCTTTCTCTTTGCCAACTCAATTCAATTTCAATTTATAACTGGGATTTATTTTACTATATACATAAAAAACAAACAAACAAAATACCCCCAGAAGCAAGCTTGTGCGGGGGTAATCCCTTCTAGACACATAAAAAATCATAATAACAAAATAAGATCCAAAATAATAACTCTTTTCAATTAATATGAATACAAATACAAGTTCTGCCCTCCAACTCAAAAACTAATACTAACATACTATACGGAGCCACTCGACAATAATCACGTACCCCCCCCCTTTTTAGCCAATTCATTAAAAATAATAAATTACTAAACAATACGATCTCAATAAACTACGGAACAGCAGCAGGTCATCCACACATTTAAGTTCCACTGGTAAACTATTCCAAGCACTCGGACCGGCATGACGGATCTCTGAAGATGATTCAATTGTGCAAGTGGAGATGTTCCAGAGGAATTATTCGGGGGCAATTTTCAGCGTGTTTGGATTTATGGGAAGAAATTTCTACGGAAGGTGGGATTTCTGGAGTGATTGGGAAGACGATTAGAAATTAAAGTCTTTTTCAAATGAAAGCATGCTAAGGAGAATTTTTCAGGCTGAATCTTCCACAAGAAATTTTACGGGGGAGGGATTTTACGCTAGGATGGAACTGTCCGGATGGAATTTCATAGGGGGGGGGGGGTGTATTTTACTTGGGAAAAAATATTCACGGGGGATTTTCTCATGAGGGGGGATTTTCCATTGAGGATGAGCCAGATTTAACGGTATTATTTGAAAAACGATCAGAAACTAAATGAAAAAGAAATAAGTTTTTTAACTGAAAGTAAGGAACAGCATTAAAAATCAAAGCAAACAGAGATTATTCCGTATATGAAAGGTTTTTCCCCCTTCTCAATGCCTTGCTCTTTACGCTAAAGGTTAATTTTTTTGTCCCAGTTTTTTAAGAGCGGCTCCTGAAACACAGGGGCCAATTAATTAGAATATGAAGCTTTTTAAAGAGCTTTTTAAAGCTTTAGCGTAAAGAGCAAGGTATCGAAGAGGGGAGCCATCCCTTCTTATCGGAATAGTCTCTGTTCGTTCAAAATTTTAATGTTGCTCCTTACTTTCAGTTGAAATCTTTTTTTTTTTTTATTTAATCAAAATTTTGATACAGCTATTCTATTAAGCATAACTGAAAGATCCGGAATTATGTCAATTGTTATGGTATTTGCATTTATGTAGCATTGTTTTGCTTTAAGGAACTGTTCTTTAAATTTCTATCAAAAGGGATTTATAGATGGCACCCCCTTTTAAAGACCTCAGATTTCTTTAAGTTTGTTAGTTTTTTTTTCTTGCATAAGCTTTTTATTTCTAATATATACTTTGCGAGAGAGGGGGAAATTAACTTGGCTTAAGAGTTGACAAAACGCAAAACAATCACTGGAAAGGTATCTCATGGCCAATTAAATGTTGAGTTTTGGCTTCGCGTCGAAATTTGTATATAAAAGGGGGTTTGCAATTTAACAGCATTACTAAATTAGCCAAAAATAAGTGGCCAAAAATAAGAAGAATGATCAAAAAATTAAGTGGAGAGAGAAACACACATGAATTAATAAATAATCCGACAAAAGAGAGAACAAATCTTTGCTTATACTTTCACAATGAATTTAAATGTCTGGAGCTTCAATAGTATTGTTTCTTTGCAGTGGCGTCAATTCACAAACATTTAGATGTGGGAGGAGCAAACTTCTTTTTTTATTATCTAGAAGGAAGCCAAATTCTTCATTTTTCAATTAAGGTCGGGTGATAGTCAAGATATCCTCCATCTGTCTGAATATGTTAGACATAAGTGTTCCGAAGAGTATACTTAATTTGGAGGGTTAAAGGCCTAGCCTCAGGACCGTATCCAGTGAGGGGGGGGGGCGGTGTACCCGGTTTGAACCCCCCCCCCAAAAAAAAAAAAATTTTGTCTGACTCGTAAAAACGTAACAAAAATTGATATAAACAAATTTTGTATGCGTTTTTTGAGTTTTTTTGTGTAAACCCCCCCCCCCCCTGAAATTTTTTTTCGAGTAAAACTCCCTCCGAAAAATAATCTTGGGTACGGTCTTGCCTAGCCTGTCATCAAATTTGAGCCTAAACTTTTATTTTCGCCCTAACCTGTTGAATAGGGGTACATACCAGGAACAGAGCCATATCCAGGATTTTTTTTGGGGGGGGGGCGATCTACCAAAAAAAGATTTGAAAAATCGCATCAAAAATTGTTTATATTCATGACGTTTCTACGAGTAGGACAAATATTTCGGGGGGGGGTGTTTATTCCGTCAATAAACTCAACAAAATACAGTTCAATATAAACTCCCTATATAAACTCTATGGCCAGGAAAAAAACAGGGGAGAAGCAAAAATGAAACAAATACACAAAAAACAAAAAGTTTTTCAACATGATACATTCACACCTTTAAGAGACTCAACACAAGAAAAAAAAAACTTAATTACTAGCTAGAAAATCCCTAACATGATTTGTGAACATACCAAACGAGTGGCAGCTTCGTGCAGACACAGGGAGCGTATTCCAAATCCTGTTGCAAGTTGTCAGAGGGTTGAAGTCAGACCTCACTGATGGAGTATGAAGAATCTGTAAATTGCAGGAAGTGCGGAGACTGATCAGAAACAAAAGATATATTATTACATAGAGTAGCAGGAAGGTGGCCGTGCAACGGTAAAAAGATGAAAGAAGAACATGAAAGAAAATAGAGAGATTTCAAATCAAGCAAGAGTTTAAGTGAAGATTGGTTAGTTTCCTTAATAAGAATCCTTGCTTTATCATAACGTTTTGAAAGTAGCATCAGAGACGAGGGAAATGTTGACATCCAAATAACAGAACTATATGAAACATAAGACTGAACTAGGCTATAGAACAAGATTCTAAGAATCGACCCTGGAAATATGTGTTTGAGCTTTCTAAGGATTCAAAGATTCCTGGAGACTTTCATTTTAATCAGGTCAATATAATGCTTGAAGGAAAGATTTTCGTCAAGCAAGATGCCTAGGAATCGAACGTAACGATTCTTAGGTCTACTTAGAGAACCTCTTGATGCGTGTATTTCATTTAAGTCAGGGCAAGCCTTTGAAACTCTGGAGAAAAGAGAAAAAATGACTTCCCGACTTTTAAGGTGTTATCAACTTGATAACACCATCATATATTACCATATGGTAATATATGGTCATATATGGTCATATATTACCATATGGCACCCAAAAGGTGCAGGCTTTGAAATTAACGAAGTCGAAGAGTAACAAAAATACAAAATTTAACACCATACATATCCCTAGTGGGTTCCACGACCCAAAAAAAAGGGAAAGGGTAAAGAAAACTAAAGAGATATATTAAAAAATAAGTTGAATGAAAATGTTTAGTAAATAGTTTTGAATAAAAAAGACTAAAAAATATATTAGAAAGGGCAAAGGAAAATAAAAAATATGTTTGGGTATCCTTCGGGGCCATATCTAGGTGGGAGGTACCCGATTAATCGTGGTTTTGTAGCAAGATTTATAGTGCTATGCCCAAAAAGTAGAATGTCTAATAAAGTCCTCTCCAGTAAGACTCCAATCTTACTTTCTAATTCTATATTGAAAGTAGCGAAAGCAAATTTTGCAATAGTCAATCGTTCATAATCTCTAAATGAAAATTGAAATCGTTCCTAAGAATAAAATTTCAAAGCCTAATCTATTCAAAGCCTGCCTCTTTACACTCTCCAATGAAGTTCTTATTTTCTAAAGATATTTCTTAGAATTTTTTTAGAAGCAGCTATGCATGCTTGTCCTCCGTCATAATCTATTCAAAGCCTGCCTCTTTACACTCTCCAATGAAGTTCTCATTTTCTAAAGATATTTTCTCACTACATCCTCCCACCCCATCTGGGGACGCCCTCCTTCTAGTTTGGCTCTATATGGTTGGCCGACAAGGACAATCTTTGGCAATCTTTATTCCTTCGTCCCTAAAGCTTGTCCTAGCCACCTTATCCTTTCTCTTATGATAGCCCTAGAAAAGCGGTATTGAACCACACTTTTCGTACAGGTTACTGTGTGAAATACTGTCAGTCAGCCGGGTACCCAGAACAATCCGTAAGCAATTTCTCTGGAAAACATCTAGCACATCCTCTTCCATTTTTTGGAGCGCCCATGCTTCAGAACCAAACTTCACCACTGTCATCACTGCAGCTTCTAACATTCTAATCTTGGTTTGCAGACTTCTATCAGCTGAATCAAACGGTTGCTCATAATCTATAAATCTGAGAACCAGATAATTTCGGAGACCACACTGCCTTTCCATGACGATAAAACAAAAGTTCAAAATAGGGATAAAATCCTTTTTAATAGACAGTGTATAGAAATTCACAAAAAATACCAGATATTTTGGTCACATGTACAGTGACCAGGGTGCCACCCTGACCTGGAAGAACTTACTAAATCGGAGAGAAAAAATTTACTAGATCGCATCTCTTTTTACTAAATGCTGAAAAAAAATTTTTACTCGTGCGGCTACGCCGCATGCGCACCATCAACCATCGATTTTTATTATAGGAATATAATCAATACGATTTTCACAATATTTTTTCCTTTTTTCTTTTTTTTCTCTTTTCCTTTTTCTTTCGTTTTCATAGTATGATTAAAAATTCCGGAAACCTACAAGTTCAAAAATCCTTTTTTTGATATATATATATATATATATATATATATATATATATATATATATATATATATATATATATATATATATATATATATATATATATATTATATATATATATATATATATATATATATATATATATATATATATATATATATATATATATATATATATATATATATATATATATATATAAATATATATATATATATATATACATATATATATATATATATATATATATATATATATATATATATATATATATATATATATATATATATATACATATATATATAAATATATATATATATATATATATATATATATATATATATATATATATATATATATATATATATATATATATATATATATATATATATATATATATATATATATATATATATATATACTTACTTTTAATTTATCTCAGCAGGTTTCTTTTTACTCAATAAAAATTGTCAAACTGAGGAGATTCACCTAATCGCCTTGGGTGGTTGGCTTTTGTTTTGATTCCAAAAGATCCCCAATCATCACAAATCCAAGTGTCATTATAGCTTCATTTTTATTTGGTAAGATTTGGTACACAGAAAGCTGATTTTGTCGACCTTTGAACACCGGAAGTGAAGTGTTTGTTTATGAAAATAGGTGACTGCTTGTTTGTCTCTGAGACTAACAAGCAAAAATTGCAAATTGTCATATGTTTGCGATAATTTTTTCCCCTGAATTCATGGAAAATAAAAAAAAAGTTTTGTTTACTATAAGTCATGACTTTTTACTAGTTTTTATTAGATTTCGGGAAATTTACTAGATCCTCTAAATTTACTAGATTTTTTTTTACTAGATCTAGTAAAATCCTACTGACGGTGGCAAACCTGACAGTGACCGTCATCAGTAGTAAAACTAAGCAAAAACAAAAACAAAATGGTATTTTTGTGAATTTCTATGCAGTGTCTATTAAAAAGGATTTTATCCCTATTTTGAACTTTTATTTTATAGCAACTGAGAACCAAAGGGGTTTGATGACTCAGGTACTTCTCAATTATTAATCTGAGAGTGAAAATTTGGTCGACGTATCCTCCCCGCTTGCTAAAACTACACTGTTCTTCTCTTTCAACTTTATCTACAATATATCAAAGTCTGAAAATTATTATCGATTTTTGAAAAATTTGGGGCTGTCAAAACATGTTAAAGCAGAATAAGGCGTTAAAAAAAGAAAATAGAAACAAAAATGCTTCGAAAACTCCAGCTTGAGGTTCCCGAGATTCAAAATTTAAGACTCAGGTCAACAAAATATTAATGATTCCAAAAATTTGTGATTTCAAAAATTCAGATTCGTGAAAATTTTTCAATCATTCTATGTGCTCCGAAAAAATCTTTAAGACAGTTAAGATATTCTCCGGGCAGGTTTATCTCCTCCACCCCCCCCCCCAAAAAAAAAGGAAAAAATTAAGTCTCCAGGTTCGTATACATTCAGTTTTCTAATGTATTTTTTACTATAACAGAACTATTTTACGTGAAAATGAAAAAACTAAATCTTCAATCGCATGAAGTTTCTCTTTTACTAAGCAAAACCACAGGGTTATTATTTATTAAAGTGAATTACTAATTTGTGTTTGTCTTGAGGTGTCCTACTTTAACTAACAAGAAGTTACCGAAATGATGAAATGATCATTACCTTCCGATTCTCACACTAGCCATTATTCTATGGACTCTTGCCTATTTATTAATAGTATTGCGTTTGGTAGTTTAGGTGATTTCATGTTATTTTGTATTTTTATTAGGAATGGAAAAGGTATATTTTAAGTTTTTTTTAACTTTTCCCAAGAAATATCTTAAAATCAAAACTTTTATCGGATCTTGTCCGTTTATACCATGCATATGTCCATTAGGCTATACACGTGTCCATTAGGGGGTGGGATCCATTTTCATGGTCTTGACTCTTATGGTGAAAAGGAGCATAAAATAAGGAAACTAATTAAAATAATAATGATAATAATAATAATAAAATATAATAATAATAATAATAATAATAATAAATAATAATAATAATAATAATAATAATAATAATAATAATAAAATAATAATAATAATAATAAAATAATAAGGAGCATAAAATAAGGAATCCAATTAAAATAATAATGATAATAATAATAATAAAATATAATAATAATAATAATAATAATAATAAATAATAATAATAATAAGAATAATAATAATAATAAAATAATAATAATAATAATAATAATAAAATAATAAGGAGCATAAAATAAGGAATCCAATTAAAATAATAATGATAATAATAATAATAAAATATAATAATAATAATAATAATAATAATAAATAATAATAATAATAATAATAATAATAATAATAATAATAATAATAATAAAATAATAATAATAATAATAATAAAATAATAAGGAGCATAAAATAAGGAATCCAATTAAAATAATAATGATAATAATAATAATAAAATATAATAATAATAATAATAATAATAATAAATAATAATAATAATAATAATAATAATAATAATAAAATAATAATAATAAAATAATAAGGAGCATAAAATAATAATCCAATTTTTATTTAGTGTTAGTTTTAGATACAGTCTAGAGGTATAGATGGGACAATAAAGCGAACAGTCACAAACAAGACTTTAAACAAAGAGACCATCAAATTAACAACGCAAAATTGCTTCTATTGTTGTTCTAGCGACGAGTAAACGGCTAAAAATAGATTTTAAATAGTAGTATAGGTCCCTTTTATAAATCCCTTTTATATATCTTCTGGTATGAATTCAGGAAGGGATCGGAGGTTGCGGAGACGTAGATAAAAAAAGGTACCCTACTAAGGCAGTGAGATGGGAATATGAAGTATCTATGTAAGGCTCTCATTAAGTACCATTAAGATTATCATCTTGATTATAGTGGTATGACAAGAGGCGTGTTTTCAGTCACAAAAATTTAGCTAACGGTTTTTATCACGTATTTTAAACGCATTCAAATGGTTTTTAAACGTATTTCAGCCAACCCATAGAAAACATTGGTAGCAATAGCTGGTGAGCTGAGCTTCCTAAGCGAGTATGAGTTGTTGGTGAATCTTGAGTGCGTAGTTTGTTCAAAATATAGCATGACAATAAAACTAGAAATCTTTTTCATTTCATAAATGACTGGCTTCTTTTACGGTTTTATTGTACTTGCATCTTGTTGTATAACTGTTTTTGAAACTGAGACTTAGCAGGTATTTTGTCTTAGGAGGGCTCCCTCCCAGGGACATAGGCAAGAGAGAGGTCTTGGGCCCCCTAAAAATCCTATATTTTTCTGAATTTCTGGGGATTTTTTATTCAAGCTGTCAGTTTTTTCTCTTTACTATCACCTCAACCCCCCCCCCAAAAAAAAAGAAATCATGCGTATGTGTCTGCCCCTGCGCTTTGAAATAAATGATTGTCTACATGCTTATTTCAAAATATGCTGATTCGAATGATTTGCGTGCAGTACTAGTCATCATTTTCTCTGAAAATGTGGAGTCATCATTTTCTCTGCGGAGCATTTATGCTCCACAAATAGAGACAATCTGATACAATGCCGAAAGATAGAAAATCAAGCCAATTATAAGAGGATTCCCCTTGCTGTTTCAAAAAATCTTCGGATGACTTTTTTGATTAATCAAAGTTTGGATTAATCAAAAATGCGTGTAACTCAACACCTGCTTAGCCCCGTTCGACTCAACCAGTTTAACCCAGCCTCGTTCAACTCAATCCTCGTTCAAATCAGTCTCCATCCACCCCCCTCCCTGTTTAACTCAACCCATCGAATTTAGCTCTATTCAAATCAACTCTTTGCAACTTAACCCCGTTCAACTCGACCCATTCAACCTAATATAACCTGTTTCAGCATTTTAATTAGCTAGGGTTGAATGTAATTGGGCTTGGATTGAATGGGTGTTGAGTTGCACGGGGGTAGTATTGCTTGGGAGTTGATTTTAATGGAATGCGTTGCACATGGGTTGCGTTAAGCAGGGGTTGAGTTAAACAATGGTTTAATTGCATGAGGTTGAGCTTAACCAGGCTTGAGTTGCTTGGGAGCCGGTTCAGTAGTTTTTTCTACGAAGACTTTATCTTCAGGCTTTTACATTCAGCCCTTGATTTAAAGCAACGAAATGTTGGGTAACAAATCTTGAAATTCAATGATTCACCTACAGCACCAGGGACATATCTGTGAGAGGGGTGCTTAGTTCCCCTCCCTCTCGATATCGTAGTGTTTCCTTTATCTTTGGGCACTTCTTATTTATTTTATCGAATAAACATTTTTATCAATCCCTGCCCCTCCACACAAAAATCTATTGTCCATCCCTGGCAAGGCCGTCACGTATGGGGGACCCCCCCTCCCAATGTTTTTGGTCACTCGGTAAAAAAAAATGATTCGATGATTCGGCCTTGTGCCACGAGTTTTCCGACGCCGCTAAATTCTTTGTTCGGTTCAATTAAGACCAAGAAAATACTGACATATCATCTTCAGAATTTCGAACGTGGTCGGTAAACGCAGCAGTTTTACCGACTCCTGCCGTGATTTTGTAGATGGTGCCACTACTTATAGATGGTTCCATTTGGTTATATAAACAGCATTAAAATAGTGACATCATATGTACAGAAATCTAAACCTCGGTTGGTAAGTGCAGTGGTTTTACCGACTTGTGCAGTGATTTTACGTGTTGTGTTCGAAACGGACATTATCCTAATTATTAACAAAACACAGTCAGTAAAAATGACCAGCCAGTCGGTAAAACATCTTGCCCCCCCCCCCCAAACATTTTGGCTAGTAACGACACTGCTCCTAGGAAGAGCATCTAGAGTATGTGCCTATGCAGCACTATCTACAACTTTCTCTAGGAAAAGAGCTCATACTCTACAGTTTTTGTCAGTCAAATACAAAACAAAATTATAAGACATTAAACCGATTAGGTATTCAAGGTTTATATTTTTAAAGTATTTACACAGGTCTGGGGCTCTTGGGTAGTTGGGTATTAACAAAGTTTAAGCTGATTGGCTGGAGTCCACGAGTTCCTTGTACGTTGTTTAATCTTTGTGTTTTTATACGTTTTCCTTGATATCAAGTAAAAAAAAGGTGGATTAGACGTAAAATCTATACGAATGAATTTTCCACACCTCTGAACCACACGGAAACAGAGAAGTTACTTGTAAAAATTTTGTGACTCCCACATTATTCTTTATATATAGGCTTAAATTTTCATAATATAGAACCAATAAGTTTTGTTCTTTTTACTTGCTCAGAATTTGACATCACAGTGATGACAAATACAACAATGGGTAAAACGATTGGGTTATTTTCTTCCCTTTCAGACATTTGTTTAAGGAACAATATGATTGGCTTATGAAAATGTGTAAGAAAAAAAATGAACTTCAAGCACACTTTTTGTATGGACTGTTCGGCCTCCTCCAAAGAATTCCTTAATTGTTTGTTAAAAGTCAATAATTCCTTTAGGACTGGACTCCTCCAAATAATTCCCTTAATTCCCCTACTATTTAATCGTTTTGAAAGCACTTGTTTAAGTGTTATTATATCCAGAAAATGTTCAGTCTACATAGTTATAGCTTGAAATAATTTTAGATAATGTTTTATGAAAGGGGCACAAAACACAGCTCAACCTCCCTTAAGTATGACAGCAAGAATTATCTCTCGCCAAACTAAAAATCAAAATTGTACCATTGGAACCAATATAGACGAAAGTCCCATTTAGGAGAAGTCTCCCATCCTGACCAATAAGGAAAATCACTTTTTCACATGGGAAGCAGTGATGTATATTTTTTTTTTTTTTACCTCTTTTCTTTTGTCGCCTCTAGTTGGGTGCTGAAACGAAACAGAAATATTTTTAAGGGCTCATTTGCAAGGAAACTGATATACCTACCTGCTTATCGTAAGCAATAAAACATAACATTGGAAATTAAACAAAAATTTGACAAAAACTTTCTCTTTATATACAAGAAGATATAACAAGAATGACGTGATATATCGTTGGATTAAACCATAAATGACGTTATACTAAAACTAAGTGAGTAAATCATAGGCAGCACAGTAGAGCTCCCTAAGTAAAGAGCAATGCGAACACACTTTTTTTTTAGACCCAGGCACATTGTGCAAAAGTGTTGTAAAAACTTTGAAAGTGGCTCATTTCATGGGATATTGCAAGTTCTAGTGCCCTTTCTAATAGTCCAAAGTGATTGGAAGGCAACCAACACCCTCCACGGCCATCATATCCTCGCACACATCCAATCAAAATTCTGAGATATCCATTTTGTTAAGTATACTGTAAATGTCCAGTAATTATGTCTTTGGGGGATGACACCCCCCTCAAACAGCCCTCAGGGCAAATGCTATAAGATATGATAGTTGCCCATTGTTAACATTTAAGGTTTTTGTAGAAAGGGTGGTCGTATATCGTATAAACTTCAGACATGACTCATTCAGTTGGAAACCAGAAGTCCTAGTGCCTTAACTAACCCCCCCCCCCCCTGACCCCCCCCCCCATCTTCTTTTCCTCAAATACATTCGATAGAAAATTGGCATAGCCCTTTTTTTCAAAATAGTCTGAGGATCATATAACAAGTCCTTCGGGGTTAAAATAGGCCCTCAGAACCTGGGGTAAGGATTGTAAGCTATGCCATGAAGGCATATATATTTTTAAAGAAGTGTGGTTTTTTAAACTTTAGAGGAGGCTCATTAGTTGGGAATATGAAGTTCTAGTTCTTTTTTAAGAGTGAAAAGTGATAGAGGGCAGCTACCCCCCCCCCCTGGCGCCCTCCTTTCCGAAAACGTATCTGATCGAAATTAAGATATTGCTATTTTTAAAAATAGTCCAAACAACATGTAACAAAGACTCCAAAATTGAAAAAACCTACCAGAGCCCTTAGGCAAGACTTGTAAGTTATGCCGTGGTGGCATATAAGGTTTTTATGGAATGTATGGTATAATTAATTTTTAAGATATACATTTATTAAAAAAGAAAACAAACACTATTCGCCTTTCGCCTGCCAAGAAAGGCAATAAGCTTGAAAGGGCAAGCGAAGTTATCACTCTCAGCTAATTAAAACAACATTCATACCTTGCTTTAAAACAACATTCATACCTTGCCATTTAATATTAGGTTGCTCTGAATTTATAGAGATTATCTATCTGTTCTATTATATTTCTGTTTTTTTATTTGTTGTTCTTATAGAGACCCCCCCTCCTGACGCCCTCTTTCCCCAAACATATGTGATCAAAATTGTAAGATAGTCATTTTGTTAAAGTAGTCCAATGAACATATAACAAAACTTCCAGGGTTGACAAAATCCACCAGAGCCGTGGGACAAGGGCTGTAAGTTACTTCCTGGGGGCATATGAGGTGTTTAGGGAATGGGTTATCGTATGAATTTTTGATAGCGTTCGTTTGATTGGAAATTGGAAGTTCTAGTGCTCTTCATAGTCATTCATTTATTTAATTTTTTTAGACCTGAGCACTTCGTATACAAGTAGAAAGGGGTCTTATAGTCCCGTACCCACACCATATTTGGGCATAGAGTCCCTAGGGAGAACACGTGGTTAATCGAAGTGGGTCAATGACCTAAATTTCCCAGATCGATTTATTTGTTGTTTTTGTTGTTTTTGGTAAGTGCACGCTCGGGGCGAATGTCAATAATTCCCCTTAGAAACAACAAATTAATTCCCCTTTCTTGACAAATCAATCAACCATGACATTATCTGTCAGACATTAAAAAACTTCACCCAGAAACAATTCACCTTGACATCACCTGTCAGATATTAATAAACTTTGCCCCGGAAACAATTCTGGTCGAACTCCAAATATATTAATAAACTTCGCCCCGGAAACAATTCTCCAAGAAACTCCTGCGAATGTTTTGATCTTAGAGATGAAGATATTAACGTGGGAAAGGGTTTCTTAGTAATTTCAAATGTGACAGCGCAGGGATGCCAAAAACAAAAGGAACACGCAGAAATTACGTTTAGGGATTATTTGGGCGAAACCATTTTAGACATTTTATGGAATTATTTCGGCGAAACAGTTAGAGACATTTTAAAAGATGATTTTAGAAGATGTTTTAGAAGAGGTTTTGAGTGTGGTCGTAATAATGCACAAGTTCCATTTGAACAGTGTCGTGAGGTCCCCTACCCTAACCCCAAAGGGCTCCGACCCCCCTACCCCAACCCCGAAGGAAGCCCCCGGCCCCCAAAGGTTCCCCCGGGCTCCCAAAGGGTCCGCCGGGCCCCCCAAAGGGCCCCCGGTGCCCCAAAGGCCCCTGAACCCTCATTTTTTAATATTTTTCTAAGGCTATATTATATCTTTTCAGAACAAGTTCCTTTCTTAATGTCATTCCTTAACCATTTTCCAACTTGAAGTACCCATCCATTTCACCCACAACTTTACTATAAGGCTTTTCGAATACCCCAACATCAAGCAATAGTTTTCAAAAGACATTTCAGAGCAACTTCTTTTCTTAGTGTTCACTTCTAAACCCATTTTCCAACTTGAAGTACCTGTCCTTTTCACCCACAACTTTACTTTACAGCTTTTTAGATACCTCAACACCAAGAAATACCTTTCAAAAGGCATTTCAGAGCAAGTTCCTTTCATAATGTCCCTCCTAAACCCATTTTACAAATTGAAGTACCCATCCTTTTCACCCACAACTTTACTTTACAGCTTTTTGAATGCTCCAACACCAAGAAATACTTTTCAAAAGACATTTCAGAGCAAGTTCCTTTGTTAATGTCCCTTCTAAACCCATTTTACAAGTTGAAGTACCCATCCTTTTCACCCACAACTTTACTTTACAGCTTTCTGGATACCTCAACATCAAGAAATACTTTTCAAAAGACATTTCAGAGCAAGTTCCTTTCTTAATGTCCCTCCTAAACCCATTTTCCAACTTGAAGTACCCATCCTTTTCACCCACAACTTTACTTTACAGCTTCTTGGATACCTCAACACCAAGAAATACTTTTCAAAAGGCATTTCAGAGCGAGTTCCTTTCTTAATGTCCCTCCTAAACACATTTTACAAGTTGAAGTACCCATCCATTTCACCCACAACTTTACTTTACAGCTTTTTGGATACCTCAACACCAAGCAATACTTTTCAAAAGACATTTCAGAGCAAGTTCTTTTCATAATGTTCCTCCATAATTTTCCATAATTTCCATAATTTTCATAAGCAAGTTCCTCCTAAACCCATTTTACATGTTGAAGTACTCATTCTTTTCACCCAGAACTTTACTATACAGCTTTTTGGATACCTCAACACCAAGAAATACTTTTCAAAGGCATTTCAGAACCAGTTATTTTCTTATTTTACAAGTTGAAGTACCCATCCATTTCACCCACAACTTTACTTTACAGCTTTTTTGAATGCTCCAACACCAAGCAATACTTTTCAAAAGGCATTTCAGAACAAGTTCTTTTCATAATGTCCCTCCTAAACCCATTTTACAAATTGCTCTTCTGAATTTTCTCAATGAAAAAGAAGTTATTAATCAATTCTATTTTTCCAAATAATATAAAAATTTTCCACTTCGGTTCATATTTTTCTCAAAGGGATACACACACACACACACACACACACACACACACACACACACACACACACACACACACCACACACACACACACACACACACACACACACACACACACACACACACACACACACACACACCACACACACACACACACACACACACACACACACACACACACACACACACACACACACACACACACATACACACACAAACACACACACACACACACACACAAACACACACACAAACACACACACAAACACACACACACACACACACACACACACACACACACACACACACACACACACAAACTTATACACACACACACAAAAACTTACACACACACAAAAACTTACACACACACAAAAACTTACACACACACAAAAACTTACACACACAAAAAAACTTACACACACACACAAAAAAATTTAGACACACACAAAAACTTACACACACACACAAAAACTTACACACACAGAAAAAACTTACACACACACAAAAACTTACACACACATAAGAACTTACACACACATAAAAACTTACACACACACAAAAACTTACACACACACATAAAAACTTACACACACACAAAAACTTACACACACACAAAAACTTACACACACACAAAAACTTACACACACAAAAAAAACTTACACACACACAAAAACTTACACACACACAAAAACTTACACACACACAAAAACTTACACACACAAAAACTTACACACACACAGAAACTTACACACACACAAAAACTTACACACACACACACACAAACTTACCCACACACAAAAATTTACACAAAAACTTACACACACACACAAAAAAAACTTACACACACACACATAAACTTACACACACACAAAAACTTACACACACAAAAAAAAACTTACAGACACATAAAAACTTACACACACACAAAAACTTACACACACACATAAGAACTTACACACACACAAAAACTTACACACACACAAAAACTTACACACACACATAAAAACTTACACACACACAAAAACTTACACACACACAAAAACTTACACACATACACAAAAACTTACACACACACAAAAAAACTTACACACACACAAAAACTTACACACACACAAAAACTTACACACACACAAAAACTTACACACACACACAAAACTTACACATACACACAAAAACTTACACACAAACACAAAAACTTACACACACAAAAACTTACACACACACACAAATTTACACACACACAAACTTACACACACACAAAAACTTACACACACAAAAAAATTTACACAAAAACTTACACACACACAAAAAACTTACACACACACAAAAACTTACACACATACAAAAACTTACACACACACAAAAACTTGCACACACAAAAACTTACACACACACACAAAAACTTACACACACACAAAAAACTTACACACACACAAAAAAACTTACACACACACAAAAACTTACACACATAAACTCACACAAACACACAAAAACTTACACACATAAACTCACACACACACACACACAAACATACACACACACAAAAACTTACACACACACAAAAACTTACACACACACACACAAAAATTTACACACACAAAAAAAAACTTACACACACACAAAAACTTACACACACACACAAAAACTCACACACACATAAAAACTTACACACACAAAAAAACTTACACACACACACACATAAAAACTTACACACACACAAAAACTTACACACACATAAAAACTTACACACACACACAAAAACTTACACACACACATAAAAACTTACACACACAAACACACAAAAACTTGCACACACACATATACACACACACACACACACAAAAACTTACACACACAAAAAAATTTACACACACACAAAAACTACACACACACAAAAAAACTTACACACACACAAAAACTTACACACACAAAAAAACTTACACACACACAAAAACTTACACACACATAAAAACTTACACACATAAACTTACACACACACACAAACTTACACACACACAAAAACTTACACACACACATAAAAACTTACACACATAAAAGCTTAAACACATAAACTTACACACACAAAAAAAACTTACACACACACAAAAACTTACACACACACAAAAACTTACAAACACACAAAAAGTCACACACACACAAAAACTCACACACACACAAAAACTTACACATACACAAAAATTCACACACACACACAAAAACTTACACACACACAAAAACTTACACACACACAAAAACTTACACACACACACAAAAACTTACACACACACAAAAACCTACACACACACAAAAACTTACACACACACACAGAAAGTTACACACACATAAAAACTTACACACACACAAAAACTTACACACACACAAAAACTTACACACACAAAAAAACTTACACACACACAAAAACTTACAAATACACAAAAAAACTTACACACACACAAAAACTTACAAACACACAAAAAAACTTACACACACAAAAAAAACTTACACACACTCACAAAAACGTACACACACAAAAAACTTACACACACACAAAAACTTACACACACACACAAAAACTTACACACACACAAAAACTTACACACACAAAAACTTACACACACAAAAAAACTTACACACAAAAAAACTTACACACACACAAAAACTTACACAGACACACAAAAACTTACACACAAACAAAAACTTACCCACATACAAAAATTTACACAAAAACTTACACGCACACAAAAAAAAACTTACACACACACACAAAAACTTACAACACACAAAAACTTACACACACAAAAAAAAACTTACAGACACATAAGAACTTACACACACACAAAAACTTACACACACACATAAAAACTTACACACACAAAAAAAATTATACACACACAAAAACTTACACACACACATAAAAACTTACACACACACAAAAACTTACACACACACAAAAACTTGCACACACACACAAAAACTTACACACACACACAAAAACTTACACACACAAAAAAAAACTTACACACACACAAAAACTTACACACACACAAAAATTTACACACACACAAAAACTTACACACACACAAAACTTACACATACACACAAAAACTTACACACAAACACAAAAACTTACACACACAAAAACTTACACACACACACAAATTTACACACACACAAACTTACACACACACAAAAACTTACACACACACAAAAATTTACACAAAAACTTACACACACACAAAAAACTTACACATACACAAAAACTTACACACATACAAAAACTTACACACACACAAAAACTTACACACACACAAAAACTTGCACACACAAAAACTTACACACACACAAAAAAACTTACACACACACAAAAAACTTACACACACACAAAAAAACTTACACACACACAAAAATTTACACACATAAACTCACGCAAACACACAAAAACTTACACACATAAACTCACACACACACACAAAAACTTACACACACACAAAAACTTACACACACACACACACAAAAATTTACACACACACAAAAAAACTTACACACACACAAAAACTTACACACACACACAAAAACTTACACACAAATAAAAACTTACACACACACAAAAACTTACACACACACACATAAAAACTTACACACACACAAAAACTTACACACACATAAAAACTTACACACACACACAAAAACTTACACACACACACATAAAAACTTACACACACAAACACACAAAAACTTGCACACACACACACACACACACACACACACACAAAAAAAAAAAAACTTACACACACAAAAAAATTTACACACACACAAAAACTTACACACACACAAAAAAACTTATACACACACAAAAACTTACACACAAAAAAAAACTTACACACACACAAAAACTTAGACACACATAAAAACTTACACACATTAACTTACACACACACACAAACTTACACACACACAAAAACTTACACACACACATAAAAACTTACACACATAAAAGCTTAAACACATAAACTTACACACACAAAAAAACTTACACACACAAAAAAACTTACACACACACAAAAACTTACAAACACACAAAAAGTCACGCACACACAAAAACTCACACACACACAAAAACTTACACACACACAAAAACTCACACACACACACAAAAACTTACACACACACAAAAACTTACACACGCACACACAAACTTACACACACACAAAAACCTACACACAAACAAAAACTTACACACACACACACAGAAAGTTACACACACATAAAAAGTTACGCACACACAAAAACTTACACACACACAAAAACTTACACACACACACACAAAAACTTACACACACACAAAAACTTACAAACACACAAAAAAACTTACACACACACAAAAACTTACAAACACACAAAAAAACTTACACACACACAAAAAACTTACACACACTCACAAAAACGTACACACACAAAAAAAACTTACACACACACAAAAACTTACAGACACACACAAAAACTTACACACACACAAAAACTTACACACACACAAAAAAACTTACACACACAAAAAAACTTACACACACACAAAAACTTACACACACACACAAAAAAAAAAACTTACACACACACAAAAACTTACACACACAAAACTTACACACACACAAAAACTTACACACACACAAAAACTTACACACACAAAAACTTACACACACACAAAAACTTACACACACACAAAAACTTACACATACACAAAAACTTACACACACAAAAACTTACACACACAAAAACTTACACACACATAAAAACTTACACACACACACACAAAAAAAAACTTACACACACCCAAAAAACTTACACACACAAAAACTTACACACACATACAAAAACTTACACACACACACAAACTTACACACACACAAAAACTTACACACACACAAAAACTTACACACACACAAAAACTTACATACACACACACAAAAACTTACACACAAACAAAAACTTACAAACACACACAAAAACTTACACACACACACACACACACACACACAAAAACTTACATATACACACAAAAACTTACACACACACACACAGATACGAAACACACATAGAGACGACACACACATATAGACAGCACACAAACAGAGACGACAAACACACAGAGACGACACACACACAGAGACGACACAAACACAGAGACGACTTCCAATGTAAGAGCAAGCATAGAGTACGATCGCTATAGCCGCAAGCATACTTCATGTTGTCATAGATAGGCAGCACACCTGCTAAGACACACACTCATAGTGAGAGACAGGCAAAAAGTTAGGGTATTTTAGGTTCACTTAGGTTAGGTTAGGTGAGAGACAGGCAAAGTTAGGTGTATGGTTAGGTTAGGTTACATTAAGTTAGGTTAGGTTAAGTTAGGTTAGGTTAGGTTAGCATACGTACACGCGCGTACGTATGCTAACCTAACCTAACTTAACCTAACCTAACCTAACCTAACTTAATGTAACCTAACCTAACCATACACCTAACTTTGCCTGTCTCTCACCTAACCTAACCTAAGTGAACCTAAAATACCCTAACTTTTTGCCTGTCTCTCACTATGAGTGTGTGTCTTAGCAGGTGTGCTGCCTATCTATGACAACATGAAGTATGCTTGCGGCTATAGCGATCGTACTCTATGCTTGCTCTTACATTTGAAGTCGTCTCTGTGTATGTTTCTTCTCTGTGTGTGTGTCGTCTCTGTGTGTTTATCGTCTCTGTTTGTGTGCTGTTTCTATGTGTGTGTCGTCTCTATGTGTGTTTCGTATCTGTATGTGTGTTTAAGTTTTTGTGTGTGTGTGTAAGTTTTTGTGTGTGTGTGTGTAAGTTTTTGTATGTGTTTGTAAGTTTTTGTTTGTGTGTAAGTTTTTGTGTGTGTGTGTGTGTAAGTTTTTGTGTGTGTGTAAGTTTTTTTGTGTGTGTGTAAGTTTTTGTGTGTGTGTAAGTTTTTGTGTGTGTGTAAGTTTTTGTGTGTGTGTAAGTTTTTGTGTGTGTAAGTTTTTGTGTGTGTGTAAGTTTGTGTGTGTGTGTAAGTTTTTGTATGTGTGTGTAAGTTTTTGTGTGTGTAAGTTTTTTGGGTGTGTGTAAGTTTTTTTTTTTGTGTGTGTGTGTGTGTGTAAGTTTTTATGTGTGTGTAAGTTTTTGTGCGTGTGTAAGTTTTTGTGTGTGTAAGTTTTTGTGTGTGTGTAAGTTTTTGTGTGTGTTTAAGTTTTTGTGTGTTTGTAAGTTTTTGTGTGTGTAAGTTTTTGTGTGTGTGTAAGTTTTTGTGTGTGTGTAAGTTTTTGTGTGTGTGTGTGTGTAAGTTTTTGTGTGTGTGTAAATTTTTGTGTGTGTGTGTGTGTAAGTTTTTTTTGTGTGTGTAAGTTTTTTTGTGTGTGTAAGTTTTTTTGTGTGTGTAAGTTTTTTTGTGTGTGTAAGTTTTTGTGTGTGTAAGTTTTTGTGTGTGTGTAAGTTTTTGTGTGTGTGTGTAAGTTTTTTTGTGTGTGTAAGTTTTTTTGTTTGTGTAAGTTTTTTTGTGTGTGTAAGTTTTTGTGTGTGTAAGTTTTTGTGTTTGTGTAAGTTTTTGTGTGTGTAAGTTTTTTTTGTGTGTGTAAGTTTATGTGTGTAAGCTTTTATGTGTGTAAGTTTTTGTGTGTGTGTGTGTAAGTTTTTGTGTGTGTGTAAGTTTGTGTGTGTGTGTGTAAGTTTATGTGTGTAAGTTTTTATGTGTGTGTAAGTTTTTGTGTGTGTGTAAGTTTTTTTGTGTGTGTAAGTTTTTGTGTGTGTGTAAGTTTTTTTGTGTGTGTGTAAGTTTTTGTGTGTGTGTAAGTTTTTGTGTGTGTGTAAGTTTTTGTGTGTGTGTGTGTGCAAGTTTTTGTGTGTGTGTGTGTGTAAGTTTTTATGTGTGTGTGTGTGTAAGTTTTTATGTGTGTGTGTGTAAGTTTGTGTGTGTGTGTGTGTGTGTAAGTTTTTGTGTGTGTGTAAGTTTTTGTGAGTGTGTAAGTTTTTATGTGAGTGTGTGTAAGTTTTTGTGTGTGTGTAAGTTTTTGTGTGTGTGTAAGTTTTTGTGTGTGTGTGTAAGTTTTTGTGTGTGTGTAAGTTTTTTTGTGTGTGTGTAAATTTTTGTGTGTGTGTGTAAGTTTTTGTGTGTGTGTAAGTTTTTGTGTGTGTAAGTTTTTGTGTGTTTGTGTTAGTTTATGTGTGTAAGTTTTTGTGTGTGTGTAAGTTTTTGTGTGTGTGTAAGTTTGTGTGTGTGTAAGTTTTTGTGTGTGTATAAGTTTTTGTGTGTGTGTAAGTTTTTGTGTGTGTGTAAGTTTTTGTGTGTGTGTAAGTTTTTTTTGTGTGTGTAAGTTTTTGTGTAAATTTTTGTGTGTGTGTAAGTTTTTGTGCGTGTGTAAGTTTGTGTGTTTGTAAATTTGTGTGTGTGTGTGTGTGTGTGTAAGTTTTTGTGTGTGTAAGTTTTTGTGTGTGTGTGTGTAAGTTTGTGTGTTTATGTGTAAGTTTTTGTGTGTGTGTGTGTAAGTTTTTGTGTGTGTGTAAATTTTTGTGTGTGTGTAAGTTTTTGTGTGTGTGTAAGTTTTTGTGTGTGTGTAAGTTTTTGTGTGTGTGTGTAAGTTTTTTTGTGTGTGTGTGTGAGTTTTTGTGTATGTGTAAGTTTTTGTGTGTGTGTAAGTTTTTGTGTGTGTGTAAGTTTTTATGTGTGTGTGTAAGTTTTTGTGTGTGTGTAAGTTTTTGTGTGTGTGTAAGTTTTTATGTGTGTGTGTAAGTTTTTGTGTGTGTGTAAGTTTTTATGTGTGTGTAAGTTTTTGTGTGTGTGTGTAAGTTTTTGTGTGTGTGTAAGTTTTTGTGTGTGTGTAAGTTTTTTTTTGTGTGTGTGTAAGTTTTTGTGTAAATTTTTGTATGTGTGTAAGTTTTTGTGTGTGTGTAAGTTTTTGTGCGTGTTTGTAATTTTTTGTGTGTGTGTGTAAGTTTTTGTGTGTGTGTAAGTTTTTGTTTGTGTGTAAGTTTTTGTGTGTGTAAGTTTTTGTGTGTGTGTAAGTTTTTGTGTGTGTGTAAGTTTTTGTGTGTGTGTAAGTTTTTCTGTGTATGTGTAAGTTTTTGTGTGTGTGTAAGTTTTTGTGTGTGTGTAAGTTTTTGTGTTTGTGTAAGTTTTTGTGTGTGTAAGTTTTTGTGGGTGTGTAAGTTTGTGTGTGTGTGTAAGTTTTTGTATGTGTGTGTAAGTTTTTGTGTGTGTAAGTTTTTTGGGTGTGTGTAAGTTTTTTTTTGTGTGTGTGTGTGTGTGTAAGTTTTTATGTGTGTGTAAGTTTTTGTGCGTGTGTAAGTTTTTGTGTGTGTAAGTTTTTGTGTGTGTGTAAGTTTTTGTGTGTGTGTAAGTTTTTGTGTGTGTGTAAGTTTTTGTGTGTGTAAGTTTTTGTGTGTGTGTAAGTTTTTGTGTGTGTGTAAGTTTTTGTGTGTGTGTGTGTAAGTTTTTGTGTGTGTGTAAATTTTTGTGTGTGTGTGTGTGTAAGTTTTTTTGTGTGTGTAAGTTTTTTTGTGTGTGTAAGTTTTTTTGTGTGTGTAAGTTTTTTTGTGTGTGTAAGTTTTTGTGTGTGTAAGTTTTTGTGTGTGTGTAAGTTTTTGTGTGTGTGTGTAAGTTTTTTTGTGTGTGTAAGTTTTTTTGTTTGTGTAAGTTTTTTTGTGTGTGTAAGTTTTTGTGTGTGTAAGTTTTTGTGTTTGTGTAAGTTTTTGTGTGTGTAAGTTTTTTTTGTGTGTGTAAGTTTATGTGTGTAAGCTTTTATGTGTGTAAGTTTTTGTGTGTGTGTGTGTAAGTTTTTGTGTGTGTGTAAGTTTGTGTGTGTGTGTGTAAGTTTATGTGTGTAAGTTTTTATGTGTGTGTAAGTTTTTGTGTGTGTGTAAGTTTTTTTGTGTGTGTAAGTTTTTGTGTGTGTGTAAGTTTTTTTGTGTGTGTGTAAGTTTTTGTGTGTGTGTAAGTTTTTTTGTGTGTGTAAGTTTTTGTGTGTGTGTGTGTGTGCAAGTTTTTGTGTGTGTGTGTGTGTAAGTTTTTATGTGTGTGTGTGTAAGTTTTTATGTGTGTGTGTGTAAGTTTGTGTGTGTGTGTGTGTGTGTGTAAGTTTTTGTGTGTGTGTAAGTTTTTGTGAGTGTGTAAGTTTTTATGTGAGTGTGTGTAAGTTTTTGTGTGTGTGTAAGTTTTTATGTGTGTGTAAGTTTTTGCGTGTGTGTGTAAGTTTTTGTGTGTGTGTAAGTTTTTTTGTGTGTGTGTAAATTTTTGTGTGTGTGTGTAAGTTTTTGTGTGTGTGTAAGTTTTTGTGTGTGTAAGTTTTTGTGTGTTTGTGTTAGTTTATGTGTGTAAGTTTTTGTGTGTGTGTAAGTTTTTGTGTGTGTGTAAGTTTGTGTGTGTGTAAGTTTTTGTGTGTGTATAAGTTTTTGTGTGTGTGTAAGTTTTTGTGTGTGTGTAAGTTTTTGTGTGTGTGTAAGTTTTTTTTGTGTGTGTAAGTTTTTGTGTAAATTTTTGTGTGTGTGTAAGTTTTAAGTTTTTTTGTGTGTGTGTGTGAGTTTTTGTGTATGTGTAAGTTTTTGTGTGTGTGTAAGTTTTTGTGTGTGTGTAAGTTTTTATGTGTGTGTGTAAGTTTTTGTGTGTGTGTAAGTTTTTGTGTGTGTGTAAGTTTTTATGTGTGTGTGTAAGTTTTTGTGTGTGTGTAAGTTTTTATGTGTGTGTAAGTTTTTGTGTGTGTGTGTAAGTTTTTGTGTGTGTGTAAGTTTTTGTGTGTGTGTAAGTTTTTTTTTGTGTGTGTGTAAGTTTTTGTGTAAATTTTTGTATGTGTGTAAGTTTTTGTGTGTGTGTAAGTTTTTGTGCGTGTTTGTAATTTTTTGTGTGTGTGTGTAAGTTTTTGTGTGTGTGTAAGTTTTGTTTGTGTGTAAGTTTTTGTGTGTGTAAGTTTTTGTGTGTGTGTAAGTTTTTGTGTGTGTGTAAGTTTTTGTGTGTGTGTAAGTTTTTGTGTGTATGTGTAAGTTTTTGTGTGTGTGTAAGTTTTTGTGTGTGTGTGTAAGTTTTTGTGTGTATGTAAGTTTTTATGTGTGTGTGTAAGTTTTTGTGTGTGTGTAAGTTTTTATGTGTGTGTAAGTTTTTGTGTGTGTGTAAGTTTTTGTGTGTGTGTAAGTTTTTTTTGTGTGTGTAAGTTTTTGTGTGTGTGTAAGTTTTTGTGTGTGTCTAAATTTGTGTGTGTGTGTGTAAGTTTTTGTGTGTGTGTGTGTAAGTTTTTTGTGTGTGTGTAAGTTTTGTGTGTGTGTAAGTTTTTTTGTGTGTGTAAGTTTTTGTGTGTGTGTAAGTTTTTGTGTGTGTGTATATAAGTTTGTGTGTGTGTGTGTGTGTGTGTGTTTGTGTGTGTATCCCTTTGAGAAAAATCTGAACCGAAGTGGTTTTTATATTATTCTGAACCGATTTTTATATTATTTGGAAAAATAGAATTGATTAATAACTAATTTCTTTTTCATTGAGAAAATTCAGAAGAGCAATTTGTAAAATGGGTTTAGGAGGGACATTATGAAAAGAACTTGTTCTGAAATGCCTTTTAAAAGTATTGCTTGGTGTTGGAGCATTCAAAAAGCTGTAAAGTAAAGTTGTGGGTGAAAAGGATGGGACTTTCAATTTGTAAAATGGGTTTAGGATGGACATTGTGAAAAGAACTTGTTCTGAAATGCCGTTTGAAAAGTATTGCTTGGTGTTGGAGCATTCAAAAAGCTGTAAAGTAAAGTTGTGTGTGAAAAGAATGGGTACTTCAACTTGTAAAATGGGTTTAGGAAGGACATTATGAAAAACACTTGTTCTGAAATGCCTTTTGAAAAGTATTGCTTGGTGTTAGGCATTCAAAAAGCTGTAAAGTAAAGTTGTGGGTGTAAAGGATGGGTACTTCAAGTTGTAAAATGGGTTTAGGAATGACATTAAGAAAATAACTGGTTCTGAAATGCCTTTGAAAAGTATTGCTTGGTGTTGGAGCATTCAAAAAGCTGTAAATTAAAGTTGTGGGTGAAATGGATGGGTACTTCAGCTTGTAAAATAAGAAAATAACTGGTTCTGAAATGTCTTTGAAAAGTATTTCTTGGTGTTGAGGTATCCAAAAAGCTGTATAGTAAAGTTCTGGGTGAAAAGGATGGGTACTTCAAGTTGTAAAATGGGTTTAGGAGGGACATTATGAAAAGAACTTGCTCTGAAATGTCTTTTTAAAAGTATTGCTTGGTGTTGAGGTATCCAAAAAGCTGTAAAGTAAAGTTGTGGGTGAAATGGATGGGTACTTCAACTTGTAAAATGTGTTTAGGAGGGACATTAAGAAAGGAACTTGCTCTGAAATGCCTTTTGAAAAGTATTTCTTGGTGTTGAGGTATCCAAGAAGCTGTAAAGTAAAGTTGTGGGTGAAAAGGATGGGTACTTCAAGTTGGAAAATGGGTTTAGGAGGGACATTAAGAAAGGAACTTGCTCTGAAATGTCTTTTGAAAAGTATTTCTTGATGTTGAGGTATCCAAAAAGCTGTAAAGTAAATTTGTGGGTGAAAAGGATGGGTACTTCAAGTTGGAAAATGGGTTTAGAATGGACATTAAGAATGGAACTTGCTCTGAAATGACTTTTGAAAGGTAATTATTGGTGTTGAGGTATCCAAAAAGCTGTAAAGTATAGTTGTGGGTGAAAAGGATGGGTACTTCAACTTGTAAAATGGGTTTAGAGGGGACATTAACAAAGGAACTTGCTCTGAAATGTCCTTTGAAAAGTATTGCTAGGTGTTGGAGCATTCAAAAAGCTGTAAAGTAAAGTTGTGGGTGAAAAGGATGGGTACTTCAAGTTGGAAAATGGGTTTAGGAGGGACATTAAGAAAGGAACTTGCTCTGAAATGTCTTTTGAAAAGTATTTCTTGATGTTGAGGTATCCAAAAAGCTGTAAAGTAAAGTTGTGGGTGAAAAGGACAGGTACTTCAAGTTGGAAAATGGGTTTAGAAGGGAACATTATGAAAAGAAGTTGCTCTGAAATGTTTTTTGAAAACTATTGCTTGATGTTGGGGTATTCGAAAAGCCTTATAGTAAAGTTGTGGGTGAAATGGATGGGTACTTCAAGTTGAAACATGGTTAAGGAATGACATTTAGAGAGAAACTTGTTCTGAAAAGATATAATATAGCCTTAAAAAATATTAAAAAATGAGGGTTCAGGGGCTTTTGGGGCGCCGGGGGCCCTTTGGGGCGCCGGGGGCCCTTGGGGGGGGGGGCCGGGGGCCATTTGGGGGGCCCGGGGGAACCTTTGGGGGCCGGGGGCTTCCTTCGGGGTTGGGGTAGGGGGGTCGGAGCCCTTTGGGGTTGGGGTAGGGGACCTCACGACACTTTTCAAATGGAACTTGTGTATTATAACGACCACACTCAAAACCTCTTCTAAAACATCTTCTAAAATCATCTTTTAAAATGCCTCTAACTGTTTCGCCGAAATAATTCCATAAAATGTCTAAAACGGTTTCGCCCAAATAATCCCTAAACGTAATTTCTGCATGTTCCTTTTGTTTCTGGCATCCCTGCGCTGTCACATTTGAAATTACTAAGAAACCCTTTCCCACGTTAATATCTTCATCTCTAAGATCAAAACATTCGCCGGAGTTTCTTGGAGAATTGTTTCCGGGGCGAAGTTTATTAATATCTTTGGAGTTCGACCAGAATTGTTTCCGGGGCAAAGTTTATTAATATCTGACAGGTGATGTCAAGGTGAATTGTTTCTGGGTAAAGTTTTTTAATGTCTGACAGATGATGTCATGGTTGATTGATTTGTCAAGAAAGGGGAATTAATTTGTTGTTTCTAATGGGAATTTTTGACATTCGCCCCGAGCGTGCACTTGCCCAAAACAACAACAACAACAAATAAATCGATCTGGAAAATTTAGGTCATTGACCCACTTCTATTAACCACGTGTTCTCCCTAGGGACTCTATGCCCAAATATGGTGTGGGTACGGGACTATAAGACCACTTTCTACTTATACAAGTTCTTGTAGAAACTTCAAAAGGGGCTCATTCGATTGGAAATTGAAAGTTCTAGTGCTCTTTTCATAGTCATTCATTTATTGAAATTTTTTAGACCTGAGCACTTCGTATAGAAGGAGTTGTCGTAGAAACTTCAAAAGGGGCTCATTCGAATGGAAATTGAAAGTTCTAGTGCTCTTTTCATAGTCATTCATTCATTTAATTTCTTTAGACCTGAGCATATCGTATAGAAGGAGTTGTCGCAGGAACCTCAAAAGGGGCTCATTCGATTGGAAATTGAAAGTTCTAGTGCCCTTTTTAATAGTCGAAACTAATTGGAGGGCAACCAGCCCACCCACGCCTATCATTTCCCCTAATAAAACAAAACACATTTTAAAGGTTTTTGCTTTCTTGACTCTATTAAATAAATTTATTTTAAACTTTAAGGAATTAATATCAGCATATGTATATTAAACCTACAATCACCGGCCATTTGTTTTTTTTTTCAGTTAAGTGCAAGTTATGGTTTGTTTTGAGAAATCATGGGAGTTGTCAGCCCTAGTTATGTAATTTTTCCTATTTTTGAGTTTGACTCGGTTATTTATTGTAATTTATGTTTGTTTTGGTTTTCATTTATTTATTGATGGTGATTTGTGGTAGTTTGACGCTTGGAAGATTATTTGACTTTACTTTTGCACATTTTTAATGGGCAAATAGAGCTCTTTACTTTTCTTTGAAAAACTTGTTTTGTGGAAAAAGTTATTTTTTAATTAATCACTTTAAAGAGCAGCCTGCGTAAAAGAAGAGAAAGCGCAGTTGGTTCTTGGCTGGTAAAACCATTGATACCATTGATACCTTGTAAAACAGGCAAAAAAAGACAAAGCAATCATTCCAGCTGGTTCAGGAATGATAATACGTTATAATGGGAAAGACTTAAGAACGTCTTGGGTAAAAGAATACAAGGGATATTCGGAAAACCAGTTGATGACGACATTTCAGATAATATGACGACACTTTAGGGAGTGAGACGTGACACACAAGGACAACAAAATCTAGAACTTGCCAGAAAAAGAACTGAAGGAACAGACCAATAATATGAACCAAAAAGTTCACAGAGGGTGCAGATGATACTGTAATGCAAAAATTCGCTGATTATCATCTAGTAAAAAACAACGCCATTGCCAGTTATTAATTCAAAAAGCAAATTTTTCCGAGGGAAGTAAAGAGCAAAATTGAAACTTAAAACGAACAAAAATTATTACTTCACATCCTATCTAACATATTTCAATAAAACTAGTACAAATAAACCAACTAATTATATTTCCCTATGTTTCTAGGATTATAGAAAACTAGCGCTTTACTGAAAACACAAAATAATATAGTAGTTTTGGCACAGTAAAAGCAAACCAATTAAGGACACTTTTTACGGAATAAAAATAAAGTATTTTAGGTTTGTTGCTTTATTTTACTTTCGTTTAATTTGGTATCACTTCTGCACAATGGCTCAGTTCAATGACTGGTTCTCGTTTTCGTTCTGAAAAGGACATGTCATGATTAGTTTGTTGACAAGTTCGAAGTAATTCCATCTTGATAGTATTAGGACTACAGACTAGCATTAGAATTTTTATCATAGCTTGAAATTTATTATTGTATAGAGAGAAATAACCGGATTTCCAGAGTTCATATTATATCTTATTTGATCTTCATTTAAGTAATACTTAAGCATATTTCTTACAATTTAAGATTGTATATTACTCACTATGGGCATTATAGCTGGAGGGACCAAAATGCTACCTGATAAATCAATCCAATATTCCTGTATACTGAAAGTTACTGAAGTCGCAACTGGTGTAAGACAACAAAAATTTTACAGATTAGTCTATTATTGTCAGGCTACATACTCACTTTTCACTCCCAAATCAATATTCCTGGTTTTTATACTTGACTTTTGTGTTAGCGCTAATTTTCTGTAATCCTAGAAACATAGGGAAACATAATTAGTGGGTTTATTTGTACTAGTTTTATTGATATATGTTAGATAGGATGTGAAGTAATAATTTTTGTTCATTTTAAGTTTCAACTTCGCTCTTTGCTTCCCTCGGAAAAAATTCGTTTTTTTAAATTAGTCTTTGTTAGTTTTTGATTAAAATTTAATGTAGAAACAACGCTGCCATAATCTTCTTTATTTATACGGAATAATGTATGTTCTTTTTAAGTTTTAATGGCACCCCTTAGTTTCAGTTGAAAAGTTATTTTTAATATAGTTTCAAATTATCACCGATCCAGGGGAGTTAAGACACCTCTCTGCAAACAACCTTGACAGCTACGAAAAACTTTCAGTCTATAACATGAAGTTCATCCATACTTCCCAAAACAATACATGTTTTTCACGAACGTTTGTTTTTCGATGGCAAAAAGCTGTTTTTACTCGGCCGACTTTGCCTGAAAAAGCCATAAGGAAGACAGGACTTAAAATAAATCACCTACTGACTAGCAGAAACTAGAAGGCTACTGTAACAAAAGAGAGCAGTTCAAGGGTTCATTTAAAAGCTTATATTTATACCTAATAGCTTTTTATAAATTTGACTTGATAGCACATTCCCATAAAGTGCACTTTCGGTTGTTTCCGCCATTTTTTCAAATGAAAAAGGTATCTTTTCTAATGAAATGACCAAAAAAAGGTGTTTTTCAAAACCTAGGCAGGAGTGAAAAAGTAAGGGGGCACTAACGTCCTTTCCCCTCAATCACCGCCGTTAGAACTAGCACACAGGCTTCATCGTAGAGTTAAGTTTAAACTTTCAATTAAAAACTGTTGATCATTCAAGCTTAATTTTTGGTAGATTTTCAGTTGAAAAGTTTTTAGTTTTAGTTAATCTTTTACTTTTAAGATGAGTAGGAGATTTATGAAACTTACTAAGAGGGTCTGGATGGGAGTATATGTGAGGGGTATAAAAACCTCTATTTAAGGGCTTTGGACCATAATTATTCCAATTGTACCGTTTTATGCTTCCAAACTCTTCCAATTAAGAAGTAATACCAAAAGTGCCGTTTTTAGTACTATATGGCACTTATGGATGATAAAATTGATAAAAAGCACGTAGATATGAGTAATATCTAAAATTATATCCCTTCTCGAGATATGATTTGAAAAATGAGGGCATCATTTTTTTTTTTTTTTTTTTTTTTTTTCTCTTAAACAAGATATAGATCTGTAATTCTTTGTTTTAATTTCGAAATAGATTTCCCTTGTTTAAAAAAATATTATATTCAGTAGCAATTAAGAATCAATAAAACAATAGATACTAGACCTTTGACTATGTTGAACAAAATGGCTATCTCAAAATTTTGATTGGATGACTGGGGGAGGGGGGCTAGTTGCCATCCAATCTCTTTGGTCACTTAAAAAGGGCACTTACAAATGTAATTCTATTTCGAATGAGCTATTACACATCTCTCTAAGATACTCTGGCCACCCTCTAGCCCTGCTAGAAAAAAAGAAAATAAAAAACGGGAGACAGATCAGTGCTACCGATGCAAAAAAGTAATTTTCTTTGTTGTCCAATGAGAGGGACTGTAATTTCCATGCACAAGGTTTTCGGCCATGCTGATTCCAACGGTACATTTTTCATTTTGATCTAACTCCAATTCCGAGAGGTTTCAGGCTTTTTTTGAAATCACCACAAATTTCTTTTCGTAATAAACTTGTACTTTTAAGACAAACCGAAATAATAGTCATCATTCCTCAGTCAGTGTCAGATGGCAATTTTTTCACTAGATAGTTTTGTTCTAAGCGTGGTTTTTAACTTATGGTTACTATGGGCTGTGGTTCGGTCTTTATAAGAGTAGTTATCTAAGTACCATTTTGCCGAGACATATAGCAAATACCATGTTATTCTACGAGACATATAGGAAATATCATGTTATTCTACGACGCCCGCGTACAAACAGGTCTATAGGTCTTTACACTCTAGGAATGACGCAATTTCAAAGTTCAATGTCTTTTTTTTTAGTTCAAAAAACCGGTGTCTCTTCTTTTTTACTCGCCTATTATTTTTGTATATAATCAGGTTCCATATTTGATTCTCCATCAGTTTCGAATCGTTTATATTCGAGATTACAAGCATTTTTTGTAAAAAGCATTTACATAGAAAAAATGGATAATTCTAACCTTTTTCTGGTGAGTAAAAAATATTCGCATTATTAAAAAGAAATTGTCATTAAGTTAAGGAAGAAATTCTTTCCTTACACTAGAACTAAGGGTACTTATGTACTTAGAAGCTTGTTGTTTTTAGGAGTTGAAAAAACCTCTAATTCTCTTATAGGTTGAAATTTACGGTGTGATTTTTTATCAAGATCAGTGGTCTTTTTAGGGAATGTTTTTTTGAAAAAAGTGCTTAGCTTTTCGATCGGTAATTTGGGAATTAGAATAAAATGTTGATTCTTTTAATGTATTAATTGTTACAAAAGCTTCCTTTTTTATCAAGATCAGTGGCTTTTTTTTTTATCAAGATCAGTGTTTTTTTTTTAGGGATGTTTTTGAAAATACTTCCAGGCCAGTCTGCATTTATGGTGTGATTTTTTTTTATCAAGATCAGTGGCCTTTTTAAGGATGTTTTTGAAAAAAAAGTGCTTAGCTTTCGATCGGTAAATTGGGATTAGAATAAAATGTTGATTCTTTTAATGTATTAATTGTTACAAAAGCTTCCTTTTTTATTACAGTGCGATTTTTTTTTATCACGATCAGTGGTTTTTTAGGGATGTTTTTTTTGAAAATATTTCCTGACCAGTCTGCGTTGAAGAATCTCTTCCTGAAATTTAATGCGTTCAAAACCCTCACCCCCCATTTCCTCAAAAATAAAATTTGTTACCTTATAACCCTATTTAATAAATAACATTGTTAGCTATCCTTTTTATTTAACGGACCTAATTATCTCATAAGAGGGATTGACTGAGCCGTGCTAATTAACTTTTCCACTTCTTAAATTTCTATTTATGTATACATTTGATTGAAATCTGATAGTTTTACTTGACTGTCATATGCAATTCTTCTCCATATTGTTTAATAAGGAACGCGAATACTGCTTTTTAAGTTTGAATTTACAAATACAGTCACGGAAGCATGGACATAGGAGGAGAGGGGGGGGGAGGAGCAGTTTATAAAAGGTCCTCCATCCCACTATCAAAACCTCTGATTTTGAAATCAAGATGTCTAACATAAACTGAATTATTTTCCAAAAACCCAAAATGCATTTTTGCTGCATGCTAATTTTTTTTTTTTTTTTTTTTAAGGAAGAAGAGACTTGCAATAATCCTCCTTCTGAGAAAAAAGCAAAATATGGCGAACCTTCATTAATACAGACTACAAGGGCATCTGTTATTAAATTCGCTGGAAAAGTTACTCGCGATCCGGACCATCCATCGAACACTCAACTTATAGTGACAGAACCCTCTGACTCCCGCGTTGGCTCCATGGCAAACCCCCCTCAAGTATTACAAAGGAGTTCAGATATAGAAGTCCAATCAGAATTTGTAAGTATATACATAATTTTTTTCTATCCCTATTTTCAAAAATAAGACAAAATTTTCTCAGGCGCATAGCTTTTTAAAAACTTAAAATTTGTTTCTAAGCTATTTAATTTTCTTTCATTAACCAAATTAATGATATTTATGGAGTGCTTATCATGCATTTCTAAATATAAAAAAAAAAAAAAAAAAAAAAAATGTGTCTTATGGCATTCCATACAGGTATAGGCTATTTGGTTCTAAATTTTTCTTATGTACTTTACAGAAATATCTCGTTTTTAAGACTATAATTGAACAATACGTCTCCTTTAAATACAAAGAATATCGTTAATGTATTTGGAGTGGGCTTTGGGGAGGTGGGAGGAGTGCAATCCCCACCATTAATATTCTGAATAAATAATAGATGAAATAAATAAACAAAACTGTATTTTTTTTTTCATGTATCGTATTTAAAAATGTGTTTTATGGCATTCCATACAGGTATAGGCTATTTGGTTCTAAATTTTTCTTATGTACTTTACAGAAATATCTCGTTTTTAAGACTATAATTGAACAATACGTCTCCTTTAAATACAAAGAATATCGTTAATGTATTTGGAGAGGGCTTTGGGGAGGTGGGAGGGGTGCAATCCCCACCATTAATATTCTGAATAAATAATAGATGAAATAAATAAACAAAACTGTATTTTTTTTTCATGTATCGTATTTAAAAATGTGTTTTATGGCATTCCATATAGGTATAGGCTATTTGGCTCTAAATGTTTCTTATGTACTTTACAGAAATATCTCGTTTTTAAGACTATAATTGAACAACACGTCTCCTTTAAATACAAACAATATCGTTAATGTATTTGGAGTGGGCTTTGGGGAGGTGGGAAGGGTGCAATCCCCCCCCCCCCCATTAATATTCTGAATAAATTTCAAACGTAGCTAATAGTTGAAATTGTATTTTTTATTGAAATTTTTTTTTCATGTATCGTATTTAAAAATGTGTCTTATGGCATTCCATACAGGTATAGGCTGGTTAAGTGGGTATAATCTGGTTTGGTTTGCTATTGCGAGAGGACTCAAGCGATTTCTTTCTTTGTCAAGAGATTTACGTAATTAATTAAACCTGTATTATAAAACCAGCGTGTCTTGTTTCGAGCTTTAACGGGCAAGGTTTTTGATAACTTGAATTGTTTGATCAATGACAGTAACGTTTGATAGATTTTTTTTTTACGTGAAATACTCTAGTTTCTTTTCTTAGTTTTGAAAACATTTTGGAAGAAACTAAATTTCAGTTGGGAGGGGGGGGTAACTTTTAAGTAAAAAAAAAAAAAGTGTATTATAATTGTGATAAAACTTTCGTCAAAAGAAAAAAAAAAAAAACTTAATCCATTCATTTTCTAGTTTCAGGGGGAAGCTGTGAAAACTTCTGCCTTCCCTGGTCCAGGACTTCAAAGTATTATGGGTAATTGCCCCCTCTCGCCAGATGTTAGTGAAGGTATGTTATTTGATATCCCCCTGGATTTTCAATTTACAGCTGAAGAAATGGACAGTCTTATTCAAATTGTTGGCCCTAATTCTTCCGGGGACATTTTAATGAGAACTTTATAATTAGTGAATTGAGTCCTGAACAAACAGGGTCAGGACATGAAAACAGTACTACGTCCCCGGAATTGCCTGATTTTTATCTGTTAGAATCTGCTCTAGGTCATTTGCAAACATACAGGGTAGATTTTAGCCTTCCCGAGGAAAACGCTGGCATTATTTTAACTGACCCCGTGAAAAATCTCCATAGCTATATCGACAAAATTCGAGCACTTATTGATATTCAGATCCAGAAATGGGGAGGTCAAGGGGGAATTAAAGCATCAGTGAACCAAAAAGTTTATTTACAAAAGGGGACATCTGGGGACATTTTTTATTTTTATATTTCGACAGGCAACCAGACTTTTTACCCAGGTCTAAACGAATTTGAAGACAACTTTTTCAACTGGGTAAATAAACTAATTTCAACTTTGGATACATTTAATGAGAGGGGGAGTGGTTCCACCATTTTATACATTGAACGCATGGATCTGAATCTCAGTAGATTTAAAAAAAACTTTATTTTAAGGGGTGGGAGGGGTAACAAAATAAAATGCCACCCAGATTTGTCGACTACAGGAGGAGTTCAGGGTTTCAGATTTGACACTGGACTTCAATGCTTTAAGTATGCATTTTTAGCGGCGGCCCATAAGACATTATATAATGAGTCAACAATGAAAAATCTCGACAAACTTGCTCGCAACGGTGGAAAAAATTTCCCTAAAGTAAATTTTGATTGTTTAGAGGGAAAATATCCGGTGTCCTTTAAAGAAATAAGCATATTCGAGAAAGCAAATGAAAATCTTGGGGTGGGAGTGGTTGTTCTCCAGTATGACACTGAATTTGTAGATGGGGGGAAAAAACCGAATAAAAAGGGGTTTTGTACTCAGTGAGGACACCGAGGGTGGAAAATGTTAAAAATTTTGTATGGGTTATTTACGAACCTCCCAAAGATGTAAATTCCTATGGTCATTTTTTCCCCGTTACGGCGATAAGTCGACTCCTCTGTCAAGGCGTTCAGAAAGGTGAACGTTTCTATTGCCCCATGTGCCTCTCCCCATTTAGATCCGAGCGAACTTTTTCAGATCACATGGGGCATTGCAAAATTCACGGAAATCAAAGAATAGAAATGCCGGCAGAAGGCAAAGACATTTTACAATTTAAAAATTTTCAAAATTCTCTTCTGCAATCTGATAAAGTGTCTTTAGACTGTGAAACAAGACTGGTTGAGGTATCAGACCCATCAAGGCCAAATATAGTCAAGGAACACAAACTAGTTGCGTGTTCCTATGCGCACGCCCGTCGCGATGCCAACAATAAAATGCAATTGGAAGAGTTTTTTTAACTATGGACGAGGAGGGCAGTATGGAAAAGCTATTGGTTTCTTTAATAAAAACAGCAAACAGGACAATTTCACGATTACGTCATACTAATTATCCGATGACATTGTCGGATAAAGAGCAACTGGCGTTGGAAAAGGGGACAATTTGCTGGGTGTGTAGGGGTGCCCTTGCCCCAAAAGACGCGGTGCAGGACCACGATCACCTTATTGACCCCAATTCAACGGGAAAAAGTAACTTTCGGGGGTGGGCTCACAATTCATGTAATTTAAAAATTAAACAACAACTTTTTCTACCGGTTTTTATACATAACTCTAACTACGATCTGAAGTTTGTGCTACCTGCATTGGCACATCTTCAAAGAAATGGAACAGTGGATGATGATGCATGGGTGATAGACAGCTTTACGTACAAAATCATACCTAAGTCATCGGAAAAGTTGCTTGTTTTGGAATTTATGTGGAAATTTGTTGAAGCCGGTGTTGAGTACACGAATAAAATTCGCTTTTTAGATTCCTACAGTTTTTTTTCCCAAATCATTGAGCGAATTAATTCAAGTGCAGAAAAACGATGACGGCTGCAACGCTTTCCCCCTTCTCAAGCAACAATTTCCAAATGATTTATATGATTTGTTAACGGTCAAGGGCATATATCCTTATGACTTTTATTGTTCCATGTCGAGATTCGCCGAGGAGGCTATTCCTCCAATTGAATCGTTTTACGACAGTCTTCACGATCGTAGTTGCACCCCCGAGGAATACAGTTTTGCTAAAAAAGTTTGGGCAGCGGGAGGGTGTAAAAATGGATTTGACTACTGCAAGCTGTATTTGTCGAGTGACGTGTTAACTTTGTTAGACATTATGTGTAAAAATACGGATAAAATCTATGAGGAGTTTAATCTTGATTTGGGCTATTATTTTTCTTCGCCTCATCTAGTGATGGACCTCATCCTGAAAATTAGTGGGGAAAAAATCGGGCTAATCACTGACATTGATCAGCATCTGTTCATCGAGAGGTCAATGAGGGGGGTTTTGTTTTTCACGGAGACCGTATCTTGGAAACTGATCCTACGGGGGAGAAGACGGGGACAAAATCAAATGCAGTTTTCCTCGATATGAATTCTCTCTACCCCTCGGCCATGTCCCATTATGCACTACCTTGCGGCGACTATAAATGGCTCAATGACCCTCAAGCTCCCCATTTCCCCAACATTGACAGTGGTGTTGAGGAGAATGGACCGGTTGGATGGTTTTTTGAAATTGATGGAGAGATACCAGTCGAGCTTCACGATTCAGTAAAGGATTTTGTTTTCCCGTGTATCAATAGACCTGTCACTAAGGACTCTTTGAGTCCTCGCAATAGGCGTTTAGTCGAGGTGGACGGATTGCATTGGGCGCCTTCAAAACAAAAACTTATTGCTGACCTTCTGCCGAAAAAAACATAGTTGTACATCATGTAGCGTTAAAATGGATGTGTAACAATGGTTTCAACGTCACAAAGGTTCACCGAGCACTCGAGTTTAGTCAAAAGCCTTATTTGAAAACGTTTGTTGACACTTTTGTCAGCAAACGTTCTGCAGCAAAGACGAAAGCTGAAAAAGAAATTTATAAACTCATTTTGAATTCAGCTTTCGGCAAAATGTGTGAGAGTGTTCGTAATAGGAATCGTTGCGACGTTGTGACCGATCCAGAACAATGTGCTCGAATTATTGCCGATCCCAATTACACTTCCTTTACAATCATTGGCCCGGACATGGTACTTTTGAATAGGAAAAAAAGACGCATTGTCCTGAATAAAAATATTGCAGCAGGCAGTGCTATCTTGGAGATCTCAAAAAAGCTCATGTTGGAGTTCTACTACAATGTGGCTAGGGTACAGTGGCCGGAAAAGGGGCAAGTAGAGGTCTGCTACGGTGACACGGATTCTCTACTGCTCAAAGTAAAAACATCAAATCTAATTGATGATTTGGCGCACGGTGAAATTATCAGCTCACGGATGGACTACACCAATTGGAGTGGTGGTCTTTACCCTGAGCTAGTAAAACGTCGGGCGCCCAATCAACTTTTATTTTTAAATCTGAAACGGGTAGCGACTTGATTTCCCGTGGTATGTTTGTAGGTCCGAAGGTGTACTTTATACAGACACACGACGAGGAAATCAAGAAACGTTGCAAAGGAGTACCCACGCACTATGTGGACAAGAATTTCAATATGGACATTTATAGGAATTGTATTGTTCAAAATGCAATTCCACGAGCCAAATTGTTGGCAATTCGTTCATTGAACTACAGGAACTATACTGTAAATGTAGAAAAAATAGCCATGAGTACCATTTCCGACAAGGTCTATGTTTGTCAAGATGGTGTGACCACCCTCCCCCTTGGTCACTATTTAACTTCAGACCGGATCGAATGTATTGCCCACCGTGAAAGTCTCGGTTTAAATAAAGTCCTGTAACTAATTTCCTAAAAACCTTTGGGGGGGGGGGGGCCTCGCGGCCCGGGGGGGGGGGGCCTCGCGGCCCGGGGGGGGGGGGGCCGGCCGCCGCCAGCGCGGGGGGCGCACCGTCACCAAAGTTATCTTTTTTTTTTTGGACTTAGAGCAGATTTTTTTTTTTTTCAAGTGTCATCTCTAATTTAACATTTTTTTCTCTGTAAAAAAAAAAAAAATGTTTTTTCTCTCTGTGTGCATTCCATGTAAATGTTGTTGTTGTATTTTATTATTATAAATAAATTAAAAAAAAAATTTATTTTTTCAAGTGCTCTCTCTCTAATTTAATGTTTTTTTTTCTCTGTAAAAAAAAAGTGTTTTTTATCTGTGTGTACCTATGTAAATGTTGTTGTTGTTGTTGTATTTTTTTATTATGAATAAATTTAAAAAAAGTGTATTTTTTCAATGTATTGTTACTTTTTTATCTGCATATAATAAAAGAAAAAAATATGATTCTTTGTCTTTTGTCTTTGTCTTCTGGAAGAACAGAGTAGTAGGGAAAAAAAAAATTATTTAGTCATTAGACAATTAGGGTCTACAGTTAGTTGTCCAGGTGAACTGTTGAAAGGAACATGTATCAATTTAAAACACCATTCAGATCGTTTCTGTGTGGGCCCTCAATGTCGGGCAAAACAACACTCTTAACTAAAATAATTAAAAATTGTGATAAAATGTTTGCGGAAAAGCCGAAAAAAATCTACTATTGCTATAGTATTTGGCAGGAGTCATACAATAAAATAAAAACAATTGCTGCCATGGGATCGATGCAGATACAGTTCATACAGGGACTTGATGTTTTCAACATTATTGAACCAAACTCTTGGCTGATCATTGACGATCTGGCTGAATCCATTGAACAATGGTCCCAGCAAATGTTGCAATTGTTCACTGTTCGCTCTCATCATGAACAGATTTCCGTTACTCTGGTTCTACACAATCTCTTCCATCAGAGCAAATGTATGCGAACACTTGCTTTGAACTGTACCTACTATATCATCTACAGAGTTGTTCGTGATTCTAGCTCGCTAATAACCCTCAATAAACAAATCTATCCAGGTGCCCCTAAATTTCTGCTCTCGGCATACAATCAGGCAACTAATAAACCCCACGGTTATATCCTGCTGGATCTTAATCAAAATACACCCGAGGATCTGCGTGTAGTCACAGATATTTTCGACAATGAAATTACTGTATATCTCCCGGTGAACACTAAAAAGACCTATTAGTCGCTATCATGACACTGAAGAAACTACATGAAAATAGACACTTGTTTTCAGTTCTAAGCACTTCAAAACCTCAGCTTAGAAAAGCAATACTCAAACATGGTATTGACAATGATTTCATTAATCTAATATCTGAACTTTGTTTAAATTTGACCGAGGGTAATGTTCAACTACCAGAAGTAGTTAAGCAACAGGCAAAGCAACATCGTTCCATTGTACGTACATTGGCCTCTAAAAAGAAAGGAAAGAATTTTAAAAGGAAACGACTTCTTCAGGCGGGCGGTAGCTTTTTCACGCTTTTACTGCCAATAATTGCAGGACTTGTAAACAGTTTTCTCTAGTGAGAATGGCAAAACCCTATAAATTGACTCCAATAGAACTCGCTCTCTCACCCGTCGAACACTTTGAGGACAATCTGAGTAAATTCCTCGACAATGAAACTATTGATGATGATAAAAAACTGATTTTACTTCAAGATGCACTTCGCCGAGTGGACAAACACTATCGATCAAAGCCCACTGCTGCTGCTGATCCCAAAAAAGAATCATCTCCTCAAGAGTCTCCTGCTGCTGCTGGAACACAATTAAAGAAGGAGGAATTGGATTCAATTGTATTGAAAATTGGAAATCTAATGCCCCTCTCATATCGTGAACAAAGTAAACGACTCCTAATCTATCTCTTGGAAAGTGGTCAAATTCAAGTTGAGAGCAATGGGGAAAGGATTATAATTCAGGGCAAGAGCTATAATCTACTTGATTTAATGTATGACATGGTTACAAATCGTAAAGGACTATTATCATTTGACACTCATCTATACAACTTTCTAAATACATTAAACTTCCCCAAAAGTCTTATTGGCAATAGACAAATTCTAAAAAAATTAAATGAACGTGCATCATCATCATTAAAAGATGAACTTGAAGCAGAAGAAGATTTTAAATCAATTTTGGAAAATACTAGCACACCACTGATAGCTAGACAAAAGCGAAGACGTATCAAGTCAACGTCTCCGCCACCAGCAGCAGCAGCAGCCAGTATACAAAAGGGTAGCGGACGTTACACAACGTGTTTACGTTCGAAATGGCTGAAGTTCTGAAAGGTGTTTATGAAAATATTGGCGAGGCGGGGAGTTTAAGTTCCCCCACAACTCTTTCCAAAGTCACAGGTGTTCGCACTAAAAGTGTACAAGACTATCTACAAAATGAACCAAGTTACACTCTGCATAGAAATCATAGACTTCGTGCCAATCAATATCGAAAAACTAAAGCCTTTTACCCATTGGATATAATGCAAGCAGATCTCCTGACTCTAGATGAGCTTCAAAGACGTCACAATACACCGTACAAGTACATTCTACTTGCAATCAGTGTTTTTAGTCGCTATGCATATGCAATTCCATTGCGATCAAAGAGAGGTGTTGAAGTTGCTCAGGCCATTGAAAGTATTCTCGAAAAGGATTCATATAAAAAAATTCAAACGGATCGCGGTAGTGAATTTGTTAATCCTCATGTTGCAAAAGTACTAGAGAAATATAGTACACTGCTCTATCATACGCACAGTCCTATAAAGGCTGCATTGGCCGAACGATTGATAAGAACTATTCGACTTTTAATTTCAAGATATTGTACATTGAAAAATACGCCGGCTTTTATTCATGATCTAGATAAAATCATGTTGATTTATAATCAACGACCTCATCGATCATTGTCCAACTCTACACCAACGGAAGTTCATCATTCGGATCATAATACAATTGACACCTTTCTTAAACAATATTCCAATGAATCAAAAGTCAAGAAGAAGAAAAATAAATTCAATGTTGGTGATACGGTTCGAATTAATAGAACAACTAATGTTTTTGAAAAGGGGAATTACTTGTGGTCCACTGAACTTTTTAAAGTGGCAAAAATCCTAGACACTAAACCCATAACTTATCGCCTGCGTGATACCAAAGATGAAGAGATTCTCGGCGGCTTTTATGACTATGAATTGCAAAAAGTTAAAAATGCTAGTGAAATCTATCAAATTGAAAAGATATTAAAGACACGTACTCGCGGGGGTAAGAAACAGTTACTTGTTCGCTGGCTAGGATACAACTCCGATTTTGATTCTTGGATTGGTGTTGAAGATATTGACAATGCCCAATGATTTCTATGTAACTTTCATGTCCAACGTTTCCGATCCTCTCTACAATGACTTGAATACGACAAGTGATTTTTGGACAAAACTCTCACCCGCCATCAAATTTGACGGTGCATATGAAGTGGCCCTTGTCGACTGTATTCTCAAAAATACCTATGACATCCTGAGAAAGGATCGTAAATATGAAATAAAAATTAGACCGTTTGAATTCGGTGATGAAGGTGCAATGGCAACTTTTGACTCTAATCAGTACCCTATTGCTAACATCCCCTACAGGGAATACAATAACATGCATGAACTGTGTCGAGTTATCAACAAAAAAATTGCAAGTCGAAAAAAAGGTGGTTTCACTTTCAATTACTCGACGGAACAAAGGAGAATTTATATTACCAATCCATTTGAGAATGAAAGAATTTTCCTCAATGAGAATTTACGTGAGGTTCTTGGTTTTAAAAAACGTATTATTAAGACAGAAAATTTCAGTGGTAGTGACCATGTTATCTATGCAGACTATGCACCCAGCTTCTCCACGGACACTTGTATATTTCTCTACGCTTCATTTGTGGAAACATCTCGGGTTGGTAATTCAAATGTTCCCCTCCTACGAGTTCTTGAACGAAAAACCAATCAAGAACATGTTCACCACTACAATATAAAGCATCTTCAGTATATTCCCGTAAACACTTCCTATTTGGAACTCTGTCAGTTAACACTAAGAACCGAATTAGGTGATCCAATAGCAATTTCAAAGGGCCTAGCAGTGATTACATGTCATTTTCGACCTATTGTCAACGACAAAGACGGTACAATCACCTAAAAAATGAACAATAGAAGAATTCCATTTGTCTGTCCCGATATTGACTGTTATGTTGGTGCTTTGAGTCCACGTCAAATAGGCAATGGATTGGACTACTACAAGGGGCGTACTACAATGTCTGGCTATGGTCTTGGTAGCTGGTTTGCTAAGCTATTTCGTTCTGCACTACCCCTTGCCAGAAAATATCTTGTACCTGCTGCATCAAATTTTGCTGCCTCCACACTACAGGACTGGGGGTCGGGCAAGAATTTCAAGGAGAGTGTTAAAGAAAATATTAGATCTTCAGCAAGAGCCGTTGGCGAACAATTAAAATCTCGACAAAATGGGGAGGGATTGAAAAGGATGCGTTCGCGTCATTCACTCATCAGTCTCCACCCAGGCAGGAAGCAAAGGACATCAACAAGGACTTTGAGAAATAAAACAACAAAGACCAATAAGCAGCAGAAGAAGAAGAAGAAAAAGATTGTTAGATCAAAGAAGGATTTCTTCTCTTAAGATGACTTATCTCCCTCACAAGGAATCATATCCATCAATCACTTCCTCATTGAATCTATTCAATGCTGAAAATGTTGATGTCAGTGTCAAGTATGGCTACTATGAACAATTTCACCCTCAACAACCCCTCTCGGAAAATATACACTTTCAAATATTTTCCAATGAAGACTATTTCATTGATTTGTCGTCAACATTTATTGATTTAAATGTTGTGGTGAAGAAAAAGTCAGATAATACAACTCCAAATGCCGGCGATGGTCTCTCCTATGAAAACTGTATTCTACACAACCTATTCAAACAAATTAATGTATTTATTAATGGGACATTGGTGAGCACTAGCAATAATTTATCCAACTATGCAAGCTACATACAATTTATGATGATGACGCCAAAGGCGTACAAGGAGATGAGAGGACAATCATTGGGCTATGAATATCGAACAGGTGTTGATACTGACGGTGAGTTGACTACTGCAGTGACCCAGGAGTATCATCTAGTTGGAAAATTAAATCATGAGATATTCAATATATCCCAATGGCTACCCCCCAATGTCAAGATTGACATAAAGTTACAGATGGCCCCATCGAATTTCATTCTGAGAAAAACACTTCCTGCAGCACCCGATGCAAATGTTATTATCACATCGGCAATTCTCCACGTCCGAAAACAACAAGTTATGAGCTCTGTTGCATTGGCAGTGGAAAAGCTAAGAGCCAATGGTAACAACATTAAACTTCTTGTCCCCCATACAATCACCAATCAACGTCACATTGCCACCGGTTCTCGTAGCTATAGCGATTCATCGTTTATCAATGGAGAAATCCCATCAAAATTGGCTTTGGCCTTTGTGAAGAGTGGCAGTGCCGTTGGATCCTGGACTGAATCCCCCCATGATTTTAATTTTTTCGGTCTATCTAGTCTTGTGTGCAAAGTGAATGGTATTCCACTGTACACTCTATCATTTGACAAAAAATCCTATAGAACTCTGTACGAGTTGACCATGCAATCCCTAGATCATGACTCTCAACTATTTGAAAATGGAATAACCGAATCAATGTTTTCAAAAAATCATGGGGTTATTGTTTTGGACTTGTCAGGCACACAGGATATGAGCATAGTACGAACTGGGAATGTACGTTTAGAGTGTACATTTGCCGATGCTCTGACTGAGAGTATCACGCTAATATCACTGAGCCAATTTGAAACCTATTGGGAAATCACACCCGACGGCAGTGTTCTACTAGACCTTGCACCATGAACACAAATCAAATAATCAATGTATTTAGTATGGATCCATACATGTCCCAATACAAGTCCTATTGCATACCCTCGGACTTCATTGAAAAAATTCCAAGTGTTAACAATACCCTAATCATTGTTAATAGCAGTCCATCGACTTTGAAGACCGGTCATTGGCTATGCATCTTTCAAACAGCGAAGAATATTGAATTTTTTGATCCTCTTGGCCTATCGTATAAATTCTACGTTCCATACATCAGCAACTTTATTGAAAGCAGTGGGAAAACCATTATTCAAAATCAACGAAGAGTACAGGATTTAGCGACTAAGACATGTGGCTTTCATGCACTACTCTTTTTCATGTTCAGATGTCGTGGCTACACCTACAAGCAGTTTCTCAACATCTACGTTGACTTACCTCAATTGAACGACTTTCTAGTGGAGAATATACTTACAAGTGTATTTAATATTGATTTTAGTGCCCTAAGAATAAAATGTTCCAAAGATGTATGTGAAATTGTTTATTAATAAAAAAAAAATTATATACATGATAAAACGACTTTTCTACTCTTTTAGATTTCATCCACTACTAGGTATTTGTCAACAACAACTAGTGCAGGTAGATTATTTGAATTCACAGTGTACTGATCCTGATGTACTGCAATGTCAGGGTCACATTTTCTACAGTAGAGTGTGACTTCACTCTTGTCATATCTCTTTGTATAGTCAATGATACTATTCGCATTCATTCTATAGAATTCACATGTTTCAATTTGTGTATTTGAAGCAATTTCACAAACAGTGTCCTCAAGTGTCGAATCACATTCTGTCACTGCCAAATAAAAATCAGTGGGCTTATAATCAAAACACCCATTGTCTTCACAACAATGACGTAGAAACCATATTCTCTTGTTGTTCCAACAGTTGAATCGTTGACCTGGTTCCTCCTCCCAGAACAATCTAAAACCACGACGATACCAATCTCGTAGCAATAAACTAAAATCCCGGTTAGGATTCTTTCCAATCATACCGGGATATGTACTCTCCCACTGCTTACATTTTTCATAATGACAATTGGAGCATAGGTGACCTCTAGGATGAGAGTCACACACCTCTTCAAGACAGGAATTACAACCTTTAATTTGTACAGCATATCCTCTATGCAATTTACACGGGTTGCATAATCTACACTTTTCATCATACTCCTCAATCATTGTGCAATTCTCACATGATGACCAACTGCCCAGTGAGTACATACATAGTGGACATGTATGAAACATTTTGTCATGTGTTGACGCTCTCACTGCCACAATGAAACTGAGCTAGCAACATCAAAAAATTGCCTGAGATAGAGAGAGAGAGAGGAGTAAATCATCCTTGAGCACCATCTTTCTTATGAAAAAAAAAGTCCTAAATTTCTAAAAACTAATGTTTAAAAGCATATCCACAATATCATTTTGCTGTGTCGTGATCAATATATCAATAAATTGTGTAAATGCATTTGGACCACGATGTAGAAGCTTCATACAATAGTCTAATGATGGAGAATCAGTTTTCATTATATCGACAAGCATTCCCCGAGAAAATATCTTCCTTTGAATAGACAACTCTAGAAAATCATCATCTAGAATCAAACGTTTTTCCATAAGAATTAGATTCCTCATGATTCGATCTTTCTCGAATCTATCCATTTTTTAGAGTCCTAACTCTCTCGCAACCAACTTCAGACTAATCAGAATCTCGTTTTGTACTCAAAATATACGCTTGTCTACTTTAGAAAAAAGAAAAAATACCATTGATTTAGAAACAGTTTTATTGAACATAATTACAATAATAATAATATTCACTGATGCATTTTGTTCTCATCAATATATTTCGATAGAACATCTAATGCTGACCGAAGTTTATTTATATGGAGAATATTTACTTTTCCAGCAAAACACAGCTGTTCCTCCTGCTTAAATTTGCTTAATGATATCACATATCTAGCATACATAGTGTCCCATTCAAGACATAGTCTACAACCAGCAGTTATTTCCACAGCCACATTAGGTACTCGTATATCGTTGCTGCTGCTGCTGTCGGTTCCATCATTAATCTCCAATAGTGTAAATGCACCACTCATTTTTTCTCCACTAATATTCTCTCAAATAAAAAAAACTATTCTCTTTGAATTCAATTCTTTTACTAATATGAATTGTAGTGAAAACCATTCCTTTTATTCAAATCCTAATCACCAATCAAGTTATACTCATTCCTCTTGACAAAGAGTGTGATGACCTGTTTACCTACTAGAAGAACCTGTTTGGTACGGGGGCGTCGTAGAATAACATGATATTTCCTATATGTCTCGTAGAATAACATGGTATTTGCTATATGTCTCGGCAAAATGGTACTTAGATAACTACTTATAAGGTTGCAGCTGCCGCTGCAACCATGATATTTAGTTTCTCCAAAAATGTTGTCAAAACTAAGATGAGCCTACATAATTCTAAAATTTAATTTCCATTCTAATGAGCCATTAAACATCTCTATGATGTTCTGGTCATTCGTTAGCCCTGGTGAAAAAAAAAGAAAAAAAAAAGGAGATATCAGTTGCAAAAAAGTGATTTTCCTTGGTGTTCAATGTGGGGGACTGTAATTATCCTATAAAAGGGTTTGGACCATGCTAATTGCAATGGTAAACTTTTCATTTTGATCTGACGCCATTTTCAAGGGTTTTCAGGCTCTTTTTCGAAATCACTATAAATTTCTTTTAGCAATGAATTTCTGATTCAGTGTCAGATGGCAATTTTTTTACAAGACATTTTATTTTTCAAAATGCGTTTTTTAACTTTTGGTTACTATGGGCTGTTGTTCGCTCTTTACTAGGTTGCAGCTGCCGCTGCAACCATAATTTGGAACTTGCTGATGGTGAAATTTATAGGAAGGAAGGACGTATATATGAGCAAAGTCTTTTATATGAGCCACAAAACATTTGTCTAAGATACAGGCGATACCAAAACACCCAGTAACAATACACCCATACCGATGCGCGTGATATCGATATGTCCGATACCAATACAGCGTACAACCCTTTCCCCAGGGACTATGGTGGGTCATATCGTCACTAAAACCATAGATATTGGACCTTTGAAATATGTTGAACAAAATGGCTATCTCAAAATTTTGATTGGATGACTTTAGGGGGAGGCGGACCTATAGGGAGGGGGGGGGGGCTTGTTGCCCTCCAGTCTTTTTTGTCACTTAGAAAGGACACTTACAAATTTAAGTCTCTTTCCAATGAGCTATTACAAATCTCTCTATGATGTTCTGGTCATTCGCTAGCCCTGGTGAAAAAAAGATAAAAGGGAGACAGATCGGTGCTACCGATGCAAAAAAGTGATTTTCTTTGTTGTTCAAGGAGGGGGACTGTAATTTCCATTTAAATGGTTTTTGACCATGCTGATACCAATGGTACACTTTTCATTTTGATCTGACGGCATTTTCGGGGGGTTTCAGTCTCTTTTTCGAAATCACCATAAATTTCTTTTCGCAATAAACTTTTACTTTGAAGATTAACCGAAACAATAGTTACCATTCCTGATTCAGTATCAGTTGGGAGTTTATTTTTTCACACGACAGTTTTATTCAATACTCGTTTTTTTTAACTTTCGGTTACTATGGGCTTTTGTTCGTCAGAGCTAACTATGTCATTAATGCTTCTTTATTAAAATGAATCCAGTAGAGAGTTGCTTACTCGGAGTTTCGCATAATGTTATAATACGTTACTATGTTACTATGTTCGTTACTATATTTGTTTCTGTGTTTCGTTTTTGCTGTGAAATTTATTACTTAGTTTGCTCAAATTTTCGGTCCTGTGTTTTTTCTGTGTTGATGTATTTATTCACTCCTCCGTATTTTCTTATGTTATTTTCTGTATTTTTGTTTCCTGACTTTGTTCCTTTGCTCCTTCTGTCCTGTGTCGCTTCGTTCTCATTCTCCTCTGTTTTTTTTCTCCCTCTGTTCCTGTGTTTGACGTATTCCTTTCTTGGTTCTTAGTTTTATTAGGCTTTGACTGTGACAAAACTTCATAGCAACTGTTAGCTGTTTTGTCATGAAAATGTGTTAGCTGTTACGCAGTTCATAAACCAAAGTGTTGCTGCTGCAACACTAATACAGGGGACGAAAAACTGACTAGTTTTACAATGGTATAGACTGATGTAATCATGACGCAATATATGATGTGTTCGCATGACAATCTCACGTCATAGACATCATAATCTAACAATATTATTATGTAATCAGTTGCAACAGGACAGTGGTGAGTAGACTCTCCTTCTGATATGGAGGATTAGAGATAATCCCACTCTGTGATAACGTAGTACAATGTGGTAAAACTTGAGTCAGGTTTGTTGAATTGTTCCAAATATTTTTTATTAAGCTCCCAGTTGAGCAACAACTTTTAAAAGTATGTTGCAAAATCCCAAGCAAACGTCATTTCATGTGAAGTCATGGTGATGTCAAACGTAAGAAAAGCAAAGCTAAAGAGCCTTCCGATAAGCTTGAATAATTTCTCTGAATTAAGACATATTTTTTTCATAATCTGGATTAATGGCTACTTCAGAGTTTTCTTCATTTGCGAATAAGAAGAATCCTAGCTATAGCCTAGTCAACTTTCTTGTTAATGAAGAAAACCAATCTCTGGAAACACCGCTAAAGTCTTGTCCGTTTTCGTCTTTGAATTTTACGTAAGGGCTATCTCGTAGTTTTAGCCGGGTAGAGTCATAACTTTATTTAAAGAAGTCCCTATGATGTTGTCCCTATCAACCTCAATATTCAAACCGTCTCACTTACATTCATATTACTTATTTCTTCAAGAACTGTGAGCTATTCAGCCAAGGTCATGGACCCTCTTCTTTCCAATTGTAATTATCAGTCTGCTGCTTACATTTCTGTTTGGCTTGAGTCATGCTTTATCTCATTCAGTATCATATTCCCATCAGGACCATCCACTTGTGTTCTAGCCCACATTTCTTGTAGGCGACCGTCAGTAGACTGATATGATATCAGGACCCTCGTCAAAACGATATTAGTTTCGAAGAAAGCGTTATCATACCGAAATATTGAAAAAATCATCTAGATACAAAACAGATGATGAAAATAAAATTAACTTTAGTATTTTAGAAGGATCCTGTAACATGCTGCCCATTGGTATATGAAGTGGCAATGATTCTCCAAAATGGAATCAGGTTGCAGCTCTACTAGGTGGCAGCTCTAGCTGCAACCTAGTATAAAAGTTGCAGTAAAGGCCGAACTCGAACCCATAGTAACTGACATATTTAATAAAATGAAATTTATTGACCAAAATTAAATCATCATATGCATGATAACGCAATGCATTTACCTTTTTACAATAAATATAAAAACAATGCGATTAAATCTCTTCTTTAAGTTACTTCTTTTTTAAGCAGCAAATGCATTTTCCGAAATTCAAATGGGGGCAAAATTGTCAGATTTGTTTCTCCCATCTTAAGAACAAGGTATTATCAGCATGTAGGGAGAGGGGCAAACAAAAAAATAGACTGGGCAGATGTCCCCCCCCCCCCCGATTGACCCCAATACCTGTTTTCAAGCTTGTTAAAAATCTCGATGAATCAAACAGTTCGTGGTAACGAAATGTAAGGAGCGACCCGGCTCAATGGTAACCAAAACTCTAAAAAACTCTAAAAATTTTCCGAAATTCAAATGGGGTGCAAAATTGTCCGATTTTTTATCCATTTTTTCAAGAGAAATACCTAAGATAAGATAAGGGTTTATTCCAAAAACAACACAACGCAAAAAAACAAATGACCTTCCATAAGCTAACGCTTGTTCGGAAGTATTTACCCTCTTAAAATTAACACTTATAATAACATAATAAAGAGAAAGAAGAGAAAAAAAAGAGAAAAAGAAGAAAGAAAGAAAAAAGAAGAAAAAATGAAAATCCTACACTCACTCGGCTCCTGGTCGCAATAACCAAAAATCAATACTTCACATACTCCAAAACTTCCCGCCGCCATCCCATAAATAATAAATAAACGAAACAAAAAAAAATAAAAATATATAGGAAAAACGGGAAAAACGGGTTCCGGGCAAACCTGAGAGTGACTCAACTATACCACCCTTTAAACAAATTCATACAAATTCATACCTATGGAGACAAAGGGTTTTAAGGTCCCGACGGAATTCACATAGATTCGCTGAACTTTTTAAAGAAACAGGCAAATTATTCCAGACAACTGGCCCCACATGACGTATTGAAAATAGCGATCTAGTACTAGTAACTTGAGGTGTCCGTATATCTCTAGCATGACGAGTAGGATAATTGTGTACATCATCACCAGAAATAAATAAATTTAAAAAACACTTGGGAACCAAATTAGAAAAATACTTAAACATAAATAACCCATGGTAAAATTTCCCAAGACCTGACACAGGGATAATATTTAACTGTACATATTGGGATCTCACCGAGGTTCTCCGATTATCTCCGGACAACACTCGCAGTGCCATATTTTGTATCACACGTAACTGCTGCAAATGCACTGAAAATGTGCTAGACCATATACTCACGCAATATACTAAATACGGGTGAACTAACGAAAAATAAATCAATCTCAAAACAGAATCATGGAAAATATTTTTTAACTTTCTCATCATTCCAACATTTCTTGCAATCTTACTACTAATAAAAGAAACATGACTTTTAAAACTAAGGCATTCATCCACAATAACACCAAGGTATCGTATAGTATTTGTACGCTTAATTACATAATTCTCCATTTGCAAATCCAGAACCCAAGGGTAAAAATTTGATGATCTACCATATATAATAAAACCTGATTTACTATGGTTTAACAAAAGCTTATTCACTCTCATCCACTTATCTATACCTAACATACCTCTTCTCATTATCTCTATTAAATCAGATTCAGTCTTTGCTGCGGCAGTAAAATGGGTATCATCTGCAAAACTAGGAATAATCACCCTACAATTAGAATGTGCACTATCTAACAAATCCAAAACAGAAAATCGTAAGTCATTGATATAAACCAAGAATAAAAGCGGACCTAAAACAGAACCCTGTGGAACACCATAATCAACCATTCTTTCACCAGACCTCACATTAGAAATTTCAACGCACTGGGTCCTACCTCTCAAAAAAGTTTCAAATAACTTCAACGCATTTCCTCTAATTCCACAATTTTCTAGCTTCATAATTAAAATTTCATGGTCAACTGAATCGAACGCTTTAACAATATCTAAAAAAATAGACGCCACCTTAAACCCTTGGTCCAAAGCATCATGCACAAACGTCGTCAAAAATAAAACTGCCTGTTCGGTAGACATCCCCTTACGAAAACCGAACTGATTAGAATGGAAAAAGGAAATATTCTCCAAAAACTCAGATACTCTAGAATTAATAAGTTTTTCTACTAGCCTAGAAATAACAGAAAGGAGGGATATCGGTCGATAATGATTCACATTTTTCCTATCACCCCCTTTAAATAAAGGTATTACTCTGGCACTTTTAAGACACTCCGGATATATACCACATTTAAAACTAGCATTAACCAGGTACAAAATTTGTTGCGATATCACAGGAAAAATTGACTTAAAAACCTTTGTTGTAATAAAGTCTGACCCGGATGCACTGTTTCGCATACCTTTTACCACATCACACAATTCTTTTTCAGTAACCGGTCGCAAGTACATAGAAACGTCACTACTTTCAGGCAAAAACTGAGTAAAATCACCATCACTTGCATGCTGCTCAACAGACGACGCTAACCGGCCCCCTACACTAGAAAAGTGCTCACACATACGTTCAGTAGTTTGGCGAATATTTTCACCATCAACAAGACTACTAACAATTTCAGGCTTATTCGGTTTAATAACAGAATTTATAACATTCCAAGTCTTTCTCGGGTTACCCTCCGCATTTTTAAATCTATCACTCAGGTAATTTAACTTAGCTTTACGAAGTATACTATTCAACTTATTACTATACGCTTTATAAATATTTACATCGCTAATACTATTACTTAATGCGGACTTTTTATACAATTGCTGTCGCCTAGCTAGAGAAACTAGAATACTCTTCGTAACCCAAGGCTTCTTCGGCGAATCAAAATACTTACGTTTCTTCCTAACTTGACTACAAGCAACTACCGTATCCTTAATCATCGAATACCAAAGTGTAAATTTATCATTCACATCCATATCATTACTATATAAAAAATCACAATTTTTTCCTCCAAGCTCATTTTTTAACTTCGGTACATTAATAACAGGAAAACAAGTTTTCGGTACTTCAGAACGCTCTGATCTTGGCCGGTTCAAAAGAGAAGGAATAGATACCAACAGACCGAAATGATCCGAAACGTCGTTTACAATGACACTCGCACTACTATATCCAGTATTTAAGTAAATGTTATCAATCAACGTAGCAGAATCATGGCTCACTCTTGTACATATATTAATAGAAGGCTGTAGTCCATAACCTAGCATAGTGTTTAGAAACTCCCTAGCTCTAAGGTTACTATTCACAGTTCTTAAATCCAAGTTGAAATCACCACAAATAAAACAAGGTCTAGTAGAAATTGGTAACTTATCCAATTGCTCTTCTAAAAGTGAGCTAAACTCATCTATATTATACGAAGGGGGTCTATAAACGACAATCATAAAACACTTAAAATTAAGACACTGCAATTCTAACACCATACTTTCAAACACCATTTCTCGATTAACTCTTATATCATCTCTCACCTTAACCTCAAAATCATTACGCACATAAATTGCTAAGCCGCCATGTTGATGCATCTCTCTATTTTTAATATACAGCTTATAATTACCAATCTCTAACAGAGAAGAACTATGGTTCTTCAACCAAGTCTCCGTTAAAGCTAAAACATGAGGGGTTGATTGCAGACATAACTCATTCAAAAACTGGTATGAACTTCCAATCCCTTGACAATTTAAATGAAAAATATTAAACTCATTTTGACAACTAATAGAACTCAAATCACACAGAAACTTATAACGGGAATCAGGATTAACCTCATGAAACTCACCCACATCAAAATCTCTGTGAAGTACCCCTCCCCCCAAATCATGTAATTTCATTGAATCACTCTCAAGAAAACCCAGCCGTTCCCTACCTAAACTTGACATTTAAAATAATTAATCCGAAGGGATGGAAACCGGAATTTTGGAATGCGAAAAAATAGTAACCTTACCATACCATGAGTGAAACGACCAAGAACCGAGAAAATCCAGACCAACAAATCCTGAAAGAAAACAAAAGATAAGAAAACATGGACCAAAAATAATAACACAAAAAGAATCGCCAACATAGGGGACATAAATAACAAAAACAATGAATACTTCATAACACAAAAAAAAAATGAATAAGTAAAAAGACATTTATCAATAAGATATCCCCCGTCTTAAGAACAAGGTATTTATTAGCATGTAGGGAGAGGGGCAATAAAAAAAGACTGGGCAGATATCCCGCCCGATTGACCCCACTGCCTGTTTTCATGCTTGTTAAAAATCTGGATGGATACAGATTAAAAGCCAAGTTTAATTTCATGTGAAAAAATGGACCTAGTTGCGCTCATAATTTAGTTTTGGCCTCAGTAATGCGTTTCTCCTCCAAAATAATTCAAAAGTGTCATTGATTGCCATTTAAATCCTTTCATCAATTAAATTTAAAAAACAAGTTTTTTAGACTGAAAGTAAGGAGCAACATTTAAACTTGAAAAGAACAGAAATTATTCCGCATATGAAAGGGGCTACCTCCTCCTCGATACCCCGCTCTTTGCGCTAAAGTTTTTAAAGCAGTTTTCAAAAGGTTTTCTGATTAAACGGCCCTTTTGTTTCAGGAACCGTTCTTAAAGAATTGGAACAAAAGGTCGAACTTTAGCATAGAGAAAAGGGTATTTGAAGAAGGGGCAGTCTTTTTCATATGCGGAATAATTTCTGTTTGTTTTAAGTTTTATTGTCGCTCTTTACTACCAGTTGAAAAAGTGTTGTTTTTTTGTTCAAATTCTGATCGTTTTTCAAAAAATATCCTAAGAAAATATCAAAAAAATTATCTAGATTTTTCAAATCTAGGTAAAAACGAAAAATTCCTCTATTGTAGTTCCTGCTGTGCAAATTTGTCCCCGAGCACACTTGACACCTTAAAAATCTCCTACGTGTCAAAACAAACATTATACATGAATTCTTGCAACTTTACCCCTGTGTAAAATTTCCTCTGGAAAGTTCACCCCCAGAAACTTTCCTCCCAACGGAAAATTTTCTCTATAGAAATAACCTTCCCCCACAGAAAATCCCCCCTCGAAAAATATCTGTCTACTTCCTAATAACCACTGCTATATGCGAAAAATGGGCAAAGAATGTATCCCTCCCCTGTGGGGTTTGGGAGTCGAGTCATCCTCAAAGACATAGTTATAAAATCTGTCGACTATGCTGAACAAAAGGGCTGTGTCAAAAACTTTACTAGCCCACTTTGGGGAAAAAGGGGTCGTGGGAGTGGAAGATAGCTGCCCTTCAATATTCTTGGTCACTTAAAAGGGCACTAGAGCTTCTGATTCTCGATCAAAAGAGCCTTCTCCCGATTTTCTAGGATCACTGGTTTAATATGATCACCCTTGGGAAAAAAATAAGTAGAATAGAAAATATACACACAATCTGTCTTTTGCGAAAATTGCAAAATTCGATGTTTTTGTATATAGGAGCTTGAAATTACTACAGTAGACTTTTCTGATACGTTGAATTTGATGGTGTGATTTTGATTAGGATTCCTTGACTTTTAGGGGATTTTTTTTCCCTTTTTCAAAAATAAAACAGAAACCTAAGAAGTCCTTCAGTTTTTATGTTCTCCTGAAAAATGTAGATTTTGTAAGATAATCCCTTTAAATTATCACTGACAGTCATTTTTTAAGTTTTTTGGTAATATTAGTGCAAGTAAAGGTATGAGGTCATAACATTGGCTCAGGGTGTTGGAGGCAAGGTTGCCACATCACTAAAATGAAACCGTTTATTTTGCTCTTTTTTTCGCGGCATTCGGTCTACATTCTCCATTCACCAATCTCGGATGTACTTCAACTTTACCATGATAGCAAACATAGGTTAGATATGGAAATACCACTGGAAATTATGGAATATCCTACCTGCCTGGTTAAAATATTATTAAATATTCTATTGAGGGAAAAAAGGAAGTTGAAATAAAACTATTTTGATTGTAAATAAAACTAAACGTCTTTTAGAGGCAGTGCCGCAAATTACTGCTTTGAAAGATATTTTTTTACTCCACCGATTCTGAGGCTCTGACTCTGGTTAAGTAAACCCTCCCTCCCATCAGGCCTAACTATGGGAACTTCGTAAACATAAGCGTATTTTAAAACTTATCTGATAAGCTTCCATCCCGATTCTATAGGAAAGGTTATGTGTGTTGTCAATTACTGTCCTCTACAATTAACTCCCCTCACCTCCTTATGGGGAGCTTTTTCTTCTTGTGCCGCTTTTTAAAACTGTCAGAAAGATCTTGAAAGCATTTCGATCCTTCGGATTTCTTTGAAGAGGAAATATTCAGGACAGCGTCCTTGAAAACCAAAGCACTCCAAAACAATTTGACCATAATTTTTTACAACAGTGACATTTTAAATTGCACTTGGAAAAAAGAATATATTTCGCGCCTTTTCTTTTACGTTACGTAAATGTTTCATTGATTTGTTACGAAATAAAATCCGGGTTGCAGTGGTAGCTAGCAACCTAGTAAGAGACGATCACATCCAATGTTAAGAAATATAAAAACCCATAACTCCTAAAAAAAAAAAAAGAGCCAGATCAAAACAAAAAGTACACCATTAGAACCACCTTGCCCAAAACTGATGTATAGGAAAACTTTCTGTTCCTTGGCTTAAACAGCAAGGGAAATATATTGGCTTGAAAATCAAGAAAAGTGGCGGCTACTACAACATTCTGCTTAAACGGTATATTTTTTTTTCTTTCTCTTCCACAGATATAAATAACAGAGTCAAACTCAAAACGAACAGAAATTAATATGAGTAGGGTTTGAAACCCCTATGCTTTCTAAAAGCCAGAATACAATTTGTACTTTACTGAAAAAATTCAAATGAATGTACATTGTCAGTTGAATATACATATGCCGATATTTATTCCTTAAAATATTAATTAATTTTTGATTTCTTAAAGTTATAAAAGTGAAAACAATTAAAAGATTTTTTTCAGTAAAGTACAAATTATGTTCTAATTTTTAGAAAGCATAGGGGGTTTGAACCCTACTCATATTAATTTCTGCTCGTTTTGAGTCTGACTCGGTTATTTATATTAATTCCTGTTCGTTTTGGGTTTCATTTATTATTGATACTGATTCGTGGTAGGTGTATGCTTGGTAGATTATTTGATTCGATTTTGTTCATTTTTAGTTTAATCGAGTTCTTTACTTTTTTTTGAAAAATTTATTTTGTGGAAAAGGTTTTTTAATTAATTTCTGTTCGTTTTATACTGACATAGTCTTTTTCAGGAAAAAAGAAAATAATAGTTTGAATCTTTCAGGTTTTCTTTTTAGTTTGGCCTGCTTTCAGGTTTTAGTTTGGCCTGCTATTTATATACTTGAGAAAATTTTTCAGCAATTTTTAACAACATAAACTCTTTTGAAAATCATGACACAAATAGTAGTGTTGAATTTCGTCATAAACATCCTCTAATTGACCTGATAAATAAAAGATAATACCATTCCCGAAAATTATATCTATGCCCTTTCACAGCCTGGATACAATTACACTCTTTTGATTTAGTAAAATTTTAAAAGCAGAAATAGTAATAGAAGTCTCCCTGAAAATTTTAACTTAATACCTTCAGTCGTTCTTGGTATATTGCTAAGATGTCTTATTGGCAACCAGCATACAGACAGTGTGTTTTGATTTAATTTTAAAGCAACATTAACTTTTTAAGCATAATGGGCAAAGTACATAACTGTGGGGGGTTGACCTACCCAATAACCCTATAGTTATAGTTACTAGACCATTCAGCTATGTTGAACAAATTGGCTGTCTTCAAATTTTGATTGGAAGTGTCTGGAAAATTATGAGCTAAAGAGGAGGTGTGATTACCCTCCAATTATTTTTTACTTTAGAGAGCACTAGAACTTTTAATTTTCAATCAAATTAGCTCCTTTACAATATCAATGATATTACTAGCTATGGTAGAGCATCGCTGTCTATATCCTTATATGCCCTATTGTGCTTATATGCCCTTTTAATACCTGCATTCATACAGGTTTTTCGTTTAATTCAATGAAAAAAAAAACAAGTTTTTGTTAACTGAAAGTAAGGAGCGACATTAAAACTTAAAACGAACAGAAATTATTCCGTATATGAAAGGAGCTGTTCCCTCCTCAACGCCTCGCTCTTTACGCTAAAGTTTAGACTCTTTCTCACAAATTTTTTAAAACAATAAAAACTTCAGCGTAAAGAGCGAGGCGTTGATGAGGGGACAGCCCCATTCATATACGGAATAATTTCTGTTCGTTTCAAGTTTCAATGTCGCTCCTTACTTTTACTTTAAAAAAGCTTGTTTTTTATGTAATTTTTGAACGTTTTTGAATTAATGCAGGTTTTGATTTTGGCTCACCGTACATGAATAATTAAAACAAAATTTGTATATTCATTTTACTTTTATTTGGTTAAATGGCTTTCTCGAAAGTTGGTGAATTGTATTTACGAACGTTTTTATTAGTAATAAATATACGTAACTTACGAATTAACTTACGTAACGAACTTTTATATTCATATATTTTTAATACGTATATTAGGGGGTTCACCCCCTAGTCAATACTCTTTACGCTAAAGTTCGAATTTTGTTCCAATTCTTTAAAAATGACCCCTTAATCAAAAAGGCCGTTACAGAATAAATAGCTCTTATGAAGCACTAAAAAATCTTTGGCTTAAAGAGCGAGGTATTGACTAGGGGGCGGACCCGATCATATACGTAATAATTTCTGTTCGTTTTAAGTTTTGATGATGCTCCTTACTTTCAGTTGAAAACTTTTTTTTTATTCTATTTCTGATTGTTTTTTTAAATAATGCTGGAAACCCGGCGCCCCCTTCATAGCAATGTCCCTTCCCTCATGAAAACTTCCTCCATGGAAAGGTGCTCCGACATAACAACCGACCTCCCCCCCAACCAGAAAAACTCCCCCCTGAAAATGTCTGTAAATTCCCAATAACCAATATACTATACGTATGTAAACATTGGGTAAAGTTCATAACTTTCAGCCCTTCCCCCGGAGACTTTGGGGGATAAAGTCATCCTAAAAGACATAGTTATTATATTTTTGACCATGCTGAACAAAATGGCAATCTCAAAATTTTGATCGGGTGACTTTGGGAAAAAAAAGAGCGTGGGAGGGGCCCTAGTTGCCCTCCATTTTTTTGGTCACTTAAAAAGGGCACTAGAAATTTAATTTCTCTTCGAATGAGCCCTCTATCGATATTCTAGGAACAATGTGCCGATTAGTAGAGATGCCATAATATCTCGTGTCACGCACCCCTGCTGCCACCTACAACTTTTTTTACATAGTTTATGTCTGTTTGTTGTCAGTGAGAATGAAAAAACAGGAATTTTGTCACATTTATGTCTGTTTTTATGGATGGTTATGTGTGTTGCTCGATTTATTTGATGTTTTTCATGGATGTTTTATGGTTTTGTCAGTGAGAATTTGAAAAACAGGAACTTTCTCACATTTTTGTATGTTTTTATGGTTTTTGTCAGTGAGAATTTGAAAAAAACAGGAACTTTCTCACATTTTTGTATGTTTTTATGGATTTTGTCAGTGAGAATGGAAAAACAGGAACTTTGTCACTCCCTTCTTGTTGTTGTTCGATGCAGGTGTTATGAGTTTCCGGGAAACAGTATTTGTTATTGTTGTTCAAGCCAAATATTATGAGTTTCCAAGGTAACAGTTAGATCACGTGTTTCCTTCTCAGCCAATCAGAGGACTTTGTTTACATAACAATTTGACCTTGAGATTTCGTATATAACGGGCATGCAATGTGATTCAATTATCAGAAAGTATTGTGACACAATGGATAGAACAATTGACATAATTGATGAGCTTGAGGCCTTGGCAGCCGCAATTAGCAATGTAAGTACATTTTTTATTTTCAAACGAATTTTCCTTGGACACCCTCCAGTATATTCAGCTAAAACGTAAATATATTCCTTTACCCCAACCCCCCCCCCCAAAACCATGCAATCTTTATACTCAATGGAAAACGTAAAATATATTCTTTTTACCCTAACCCCCTCCCACACTGTTTTACAATCCCAAATTCTTACCAATAGAAATACCTTTTCGTTAAATTCCACTTTTTACTTTCCTTGGTCACCCTCCAGTATATTCAGCTAAAGTTTCTGCTGACTTCTGTCAATTTTTAATGAAAATCCTGTTCTGGTTTGACACAATCTCGAGCACGAGGCCTATTATTAGCTGACACCCTTTCCGGTTTACAAACGCGGTCAACGGAACTATTCTTCCGTCAAAATTAAAACACAATGATGCAATAATTAAGCTAGGCCTACACAACCTGTATGGAAGTAGAGAAACAAGTTATTTTCGAATTAGGGTCTAACAATATCCCCCCTCCCCCATTGTCTTACAATCCCAAATTCTCGCAAAAAGAAATACCATTTCGATAAATTCCTTCCCTCTATATTTCCAACTAAATCCCCCCCCACTCTAATACAAACATCATTATACAATCTTTATACTCGATGGAAAACGTAAATAAATTCTTTTACCCTCGAAACCTAACCCCCCCCCACCATTGTTTTACAATCAAATTCTCGCTAAAAGAAATAATTATCCTTTCGTTAAATTCCTTCCTTCTATATTTCCAGCTAAAGCGATCACTGACTTCTGTCAATTTTTAATGAAAATGCCGCTCTGTTTTGACACAAGACTCAAATGTGAGGCCTATAATTAGCTATCACCCTTTTTCCGGTTTTGTTTACAAACGCGGCGGTCTAGCCCAAAGGGTTTGTTTTGGTTGTCAAATTAAAACGATTTTAAGCAAAAAGAGATTGCTGCATATTAAGCTTGTAGATTCGTAACCTTGTATTTGTCGGAGAACCGGTGAAAGAGATTATTTTCAAATTAAGTTTAACAATATATTTAGGACATTATGTAAAAGGGGGGAGGGGGGCAATACATCGCTTCGAACAGCTTCATTGTAAAGTAAAAACAAACTATTTCTTCGCATTAAAAGTAAGGGGGGATTCTGTGTGTAGACATGTACACCCATTGACAAGAAAACAAATGTGTAAATATATGCGTTGCGTCTCTAGGCATGTTTTTAATTTTTTTCAAGCTTTCAATAAAGTTTCTTTTATATTCCCGGGCGTGAATCCAGGATTTTTGTTTGGGGATGGGGGTTAGCACTTTTAATAGTGACAAAATAGAAAAAATAATTGCTTCTTCGTCATTTAGTGATTTTAGCTATAACATTTGAATAAAAGGTAGTAAGATATGCCTTTCGCTTGAATAAAACGCATGATTAACTCAATGAGAGGGTAGACATAAGGTGGGTTAATTTTCCTAAATTTAGGGGGAGAGAATATGGGTTTTTTGCTTTACTAAAATGAGATAAATACTTTTCTAAACAAAATTATGTTTAATAACTTTCTTTCTGTAAAAAGGGAGAAATTATTTTAATACTAATTTTTTTCTCTTCTTTAAGGCAAATTATGAGGAATTTGCGGACCCTACATCGAAGAGACCTATGGCTGGCGCAAATAGCGAAGAATGCTCCTCGCCGCCACCCGCTAAGAAAGCGAGGGTCAATAATGCGCCCCCTGCGAAGGCTACTGTCGTGCAATATGGTCAGTGGCCGAAGCCTCCTAAACAAGTGATGCATGCCCAAGTGCAGCCATCCATGCAAGCCCCTCTTAATCAAGCCTCAATGCTGCCTCGTCAAGTTGCAGCCTCGGCTGCACGAGCCCAGTATATCGCTATCCCGGCTGCGAAAGATAGTGATGGACATGATATGATCCATTTGAACCCCAGTCATACAGCAGGGCTTTCAGGACAAGATACAATGCCTGGTCCTTCGGGTACCCAAGCCCAGACGGAATATGCAAATGTAAACATTTTTCCTGCCTATCTATTTCTTCCAATGTTTTTTCTTTTTCACTATTTTTCAACCCAATATAAACTTATCTCAGCGAGATATTAACCCCTCACCCCCACTATTACATATCTAAATGTAATTTTTTACAATGAAACCACTCTTTTCTCTGTTGCTATCGCTTCACATATAGTTTAGATACCATTGAAACTCAAAATGCTATTCCGTTCACAATTGAATACTATCTTGCTTTAATCTTTGGCTTAAAGCTCCGCACAAGCATATAAATAGATCTGTTTCATCCCCTTTTCCTGTTCTATCATTAGCGAGGGTTAGACCGCCAAGGCTAGGCTTTCAATGCTTTAACATAATTCTATTGTTTGGCCAAGAAAATTAGCTGTGAATTTTCTGCAAAATTAGGAAATTGGAATTCTATGTAAGAGCGAAACAAGTTTTACCACCAAAAATAATAATTGCTATTTATGACATTGCTGAAAAGTGGGGGGGGGGGGCATAGTTGCCCTCGAATTTTTTGGTCACTTAAAAAGCGCACTAGAACTTTTAATTTCCATTCACATAGTTTTAAGAGAGATTATCCCATCTGTCACATATTGACGTCCTAATTTACACTGAATATTTCTATCGTGCCAAAGATTTAGTGAAGGGGAAAGCGAGTTAACGGTTCAATCCTGGAACACTCGCGCAACGGGTCACAATAATGATTTTACTGAACCTGTATGGAATTAGAAATATTTCAACTTTTGAAGGGCATTATGTAAAGGGGGCTGGGAAGAGCTGTGGGAGGCGCTGCATGAAGCGCTACGGCCCCGAGAATCGCCGCAGGGATGCGCCGCAAGGATGTGCCGCGGGCCAGGAAAGCGCCGCAGGATGTGCCGCGGGCCCGAAATGCGCCGCAGGATGCGCCGCAGGGATGCACCTCAAAAAAAAAAAAAAAAAAAAAAAAAAAAAAAAAAAAAGAGCAAATTGCCGCCTTCTATGTCATATCTTAGATTGTCGTTAAGTTGAATTAACCAAATGCTATTAAGCGTGTTTTAAGCAATAATAATCCAAATTTTAAAAACAGTAGGGCTGATTTGAACACTTTGAAAATAAGCTATTTTTCATTTAAAGGTTGGTGCATTGGTCCCATATTCACCGTCCAGTGAAGAAGGGGAAGAAGAGGCAATGGAGTTTCAAGACAACGAAACATGGGACAACTCTATTGAAATACCAGCTAATATTGATAAGTTTTTAGATGATTTTTTTAATGTAGAAGCTAGCACAGTTGAGCAGGTAGACTTGAGCCCAAACACTTTACAAATTTTAAATGATTTTACTGGGAACCCTCCTCCTCCAGCCTCCGATACCCTAACGAGTCCACTTCAAACAACTGAAGTGGAACATAGCCCGAACATTGTTGAACAACTTGGGGGAGGGGGTACATCTTTTCCCGATTTTCTTTTGTCCAATACAATTTTAAATAATATAGTTGTTTTCACTGCCACGTTTGGGGATCCTTTTAATACACTTATGGGGGGAAATTTTGTTTTTGATCCTGTAGAGATTGTGCATGCCTATGTAGATAAAATTCCATGCACTACTGGAGAAACAAATTCAATTGTGGGGGGGGTAGGGATTCAATTAAGGTGTCTATTGTTTTAAAGGTTTTTTATTCGAATGAGGGGAAAAGCGAGGTTTATTATCATTTTATACATTCCGAGATGCGCGTAATTTATCTAAATTTAGAAAATTTTGAGGGTGTTTTTAGTGACTGGGTAGGGCAAATTATTGCGCATCTCGAGAACTATAACGAAAATGGGAGTGGGTCTGTAGTTTTATTTATTGAAAATTTAAGTATAAATATTTGTAAATTTAAGAAGGATTTTATTTTAAGAGGGGGGACAGGTGGGGCTGAAAGGGATACAGTTTTAAATTATAATCCAGATCTAGAGGGTTGTAAAGGTGTCCAGAAGATCTGTTTTGAAACAGATCAAAAGTGTTTCAAGTATGCTTTCCTCGTTTCAGCATACGAGCCTCTAGCACGTGACGCTACTAAGAAGAATTTAGATCACTGGGCTGTACATGGGAAGGACGGGTCCGATTTCCCAGTTGTAGATTTTTCTTGCTTAGAAGGAAAATACCCAGTAACGCTAAGATCCATTGACATGTTTGAAAGGGCTAATGCTCATTTAAATATTGGCGTTACTGTGGTACAATACGAAACAGAATTTAAAGATGGAACTCGCTCTAAAAAGAAGGGGGTGGTCTTCCCTGTAAGGGGCCCGTCAGTTGATTTGGTTAAACACTGGGTTTGGTTGCTTTACAGGTCACCTAGTCAACCGAACGCAATCGGTCATTTTAACCCTATCACTGACATTAGTAGAGTTCTGGGGGAGGGTAAAAAGGGGCGGGGGTATGTTTCTACTGTCCAACATGCCTATCTAGATTCCGTAGTGATATAAAACTACGGGGTCACATGAAGCATTGTAGACGGCATGGATATCAGACAGTGGAAACGGTTTCAGGGGATAGGGCCATTCTACGTTTTAAAAATTTCCAAAATACCCTTCTCCAATGCAACAAAATATCTTTAGACTGCGAAGCTAAGCTAGTGGAGGTGAATGACCCACACTATCCAAACCGTATTAAAGAACACCAGGACATTGCAGTGTCCTATGCTCATGCGCAAAGAGATAGTTCTAACACCATGCGGTTGTTAGAAATAGTTGAGACATTGGATGAGAATGAGTGTATGGTCAAGGCATTGACTAAACTGATTGGCACGGCTAATGGTGCTGTTTCTCGTTTGAGAAATACGCATTATCCAATGGTGCTGTCCGCAGAGGATCGTCTCGCGATTAAAAATCAAAAAATATGTTGGGTTTGTAAGGGGGAGTTTGTAGAGGAGGATAAGGGGACTAAAGGGAAAAGAGGGGGGAGGGGGAAAGTCAGAGACCATGATCATTTGTGGCAGGAAATATCATCGGGGGGTAGTAATTTTAGGGGGGTAGCACATCAATCGTGTAATTTAAATGTTAGCCAACAGTTTTTTATCTCTGTTTTTATTCATAATTCCAATTATGACTTAAAATTTATTTTACCGGCACTGGCACGTATGCACAGGGAGGGAGGGGGAGTAGATAGTCCACGGGTGAGTAATTCATTTATCTACAACATTATTCCCAAATCGGCCGAGAAGTTATTGCTTCTCGAACTGAAATGGCAGGTAGTGGATAATGAGCGTACGTGCTGGAATAAAATTAGGTTTTTAGATTCTTTTAGTTTTTTCCCCAAATCCTTAAGTCAACTAATTCAAGTGCAGAAAAGCGACAATTTTGATAGCTTTCCCTTGCTTAAACAGCACTTTCCAGACAGTGAAATGTATGACTTATTAACCAGCAAAGGTGTATATGCATACGACTATTACTGCTCTGGCGCTCGCTTAAGCGAGGAGAAACTACCTCCAATTGAAGCTTTTCACAATTCACTGACCAACAGTGAATGCACAGCCGAGGATTATGAGTTTGCCAAGAAGGTGTGGGCTAAGGGGGATTGTAAAAATGGGTGGGATTATTGTAGACTGTACTTGGCCAGTGACGTTCTTACTCTGTTGGATATAGTCTGTAAGAATACAGACCAGATCTATTCAGAGTTCGGGTTAGATATAGGATATTATTTTTCTACACCACATTTAGTAATGGATTTAATTTTAAAAATTAGTAGGGAGGAAATAGGCCTAATCACTGACATAGACCAACACCTTTTTGTAGAGCGTTCAATGAGGGGAGGGTATGTTTTTCACGGGGACCGCGTCTTATCAACCGATCCGAGCGGACAAAGCACCGGTGTAAAGTCAAATGCAGTGTTCTTGGACATGAACTCGTTATACCCCTCGGCAATGTCCCACTACTCTTTGCCGTGTTGGAACTATCAATGGCTTGAGAATCCTTGTGAGTTCCCCGACATTAACACCGTCGAGGACAACGGGCCACAAGAATGGTTCTTTGAAATTGACGGTCACATTCCGCTGGCCCTTCACGACTCAGTCAAAGATTTTGTTTTTCCCTGTATCAATCGACCAGTGACCAGGGACTCGCTGAGCCCCTACAACCGATCATTGGTTGAGGATATGGGGATGCATTGGACTCCCTCTAAACAAAAACTGATTGCTGATTTGGACCCTAAAGAGAATATCGTTGTTCACCATGTGCTTTTGCACTGGATGGTGAACAATGGCTTCAAAATCACCAAAATACATAGGGTCCTGCAGTTCAATCAGCGACCATATTTGAAAACCTTTATCGATACTTTTGTCGATAAACGTTCTAGGGCAAATTCAAAGGTAGAGAAGGAATTGTACAAGCTCATTCTAAATTCAGCGTTTGGCAAAATGTGTGAAAGCGTACGCAACAGATCTCGCTGCGACGTCGTGACTGACCCTCTAGAGTGTGCACGAATTATTGCCGACCCCAATTTTACATCATTCACGAGCATAGAGGCCGGCATGGTTCTTCTACACAGGAAAAAGCGAAATGTAGTACTGAACAAGAATATAGCAGGAGGTAGTTCAGTACTAGAAATTTCAAAAAAGCTCATGTTGTCGTTCTTTTACAATGTGTGCAAGGTGCAATGGCCACGGGAGGGGGAGGTTCAAGTTTACTATGGGGATACAGATTCTCTGCTGTTAAAGGTAAAAGGGACTGAAGATTTATTGGGTGATTTGCAAAATGGGGTGCACATCAGCTCGCGGATGGATTTCACCAACTGGAATCCATCCCTCTACCCCGAGCTGGTGAAACGTCAAGCCCCCAACCAACTATTAAAATTAAAATCAGAGACGGGGAGTGATTTGATATCCAGGGGGGTGTTCCCGGGTCCCAAAGTTTATTGCGTGGAAACACATAGTGGGGATGAAAAGAAGACATGTAAAGGGGTGCCTACACATTTTGTAAAGAGCAATTTTAACATGAGCGTGTACAGAGACTGTGTAGAAAGTAGCCTAGTGCCAAGAGCACAAGTGCTTGCAATTCGCTCTCTACAGTATAGAAATTATACTGTGAGAGTAGAAAAAAATGCAATGTCCTGTATATCTGACAAGGTCTATGTGCTCGAGAATGGTGTGAGTGTCCTGCCTCATGGTCACTATCGTATTTCAGACCGAGTTGAATGCGTAGACTATCGTAATCAACTTGGTCTAGATAAACTAATCTAACCCAAGCACCAACCATCACCACTCAACCTTTCATAAATTAACCTAACCAGCTAATCTAACCCAAGCACTAACCACCACCACTAACCCGTAGCAGTGACGACAACTATTGTTTTTCCATCGCGGCTCCCGGGGGGGTGGGGGACCCTTCCCGTGGCTGGCTCCCGGGGGGTGGGGGGCCCTACCTTTAAATTCACTGTAATGTTCAACTGTGCTAGTTCCAAGTGTATTTTGTATAGAAAAGTGTTGTATAGAAAAGTGTTGTAGATGGACAAAGGTGTTGTACAGAAAAGTGTTGTACAGAAAAGTGTTAATGTACAAAAGTGTTGTACAGAAAAGTGTTTAAAGACAATAAGTGTTTATTATAAAGTGTTATCATTGTTCATGTTGAACAAATAGAGTTTTCATGTTGACCATGAAATTTTGTCTGGTTCTTGTTGAACAAGTGTTATCATTGTTCATGTTGAACAAGTGTTATCATATTGCTGTAATAAATGTTGCCATGAAATATTGTTGTTCTTGAATAGATAGATCTATGGGAAAATTACTACTTATTCATTGGACACGTATAATTTACAGTTAGTTATAGTCCGACTGTTGTCAACAGCATGTATCAATTTAAAACACCCTTCAGATCATTTCTGTGTGGTCCCTCAATGTCGGGGAAAACAACGCTTTTAGCTAGAATAATTCAAAATTGCGATAAAATGTTTTTGGAAAAACCAAAAAAAATCTACTATTGCTATAGTATTTGGCAAGAGTCCTATGATAAAATAAAAGCTGTTGCCACAGCCATACCAATACAATTCATAAGAGGACTTGATGTTTTCAATAGTATTGAACCGAACTCGTGGCTGATTATTGATGATGTGGCTGAATCCATTGAACAGTTCTCACAGGAAATGCTGCAATTGTTCACTGTCCGATCTCATCATGAACACATTTCCATAACCCTAGTTCTACACAATCTGTTTCATCAGAGCAAATGTATGCAAACCCTTGCTTTGAATTGCACTATCTATATTATCTATCGAGTCGTTCTTGATTCTAGCTCGCTCATAACTCTCAATAAACAGATATACCCCGGCACTCCAAAATTTCTGTTGTTAGCGTACACTCAAGCGACTAGCAAGCCCTACGGTTACATTTTATTGGATCTTAATCAGAGCACGCCCGAGGATCTTCGTGTAGTCATCGACATTTTCGACAATGAAATTACAGTATATCTTCCAGTGAACAGTAGAAAAGACTATTAGTTGACGTTATGACACTGAAGAATCTACACGAACAACGGCCTTTATTTTCCGTTTTAAGCACTTCAAAACCATAACTAAAAATAAACTAAACTAAACAATACTAAAATCTAAACTAGAACATTAAAATAAAACTAAACTAAAACTCCAAACTAAACTCTAGCTATAATTCTAAAGTAAAACGAACACTCTTAACTAAAAAAACTAAAAGTAAACTGAAACTCAAACTAAAACTCATAGGTAAAACTCTAGCTAAACTAAAACTCTAATCTAAAACTAAACTAACTAAAACTAAACTAAAAATAAATTCTAAACTCTAAACTACTAAACTATAACTCTAAAACTAAACTAAACTAACTAAAACTCTAAACTAAAACTTAACACTAATTTAAAACTAAACTGAAATTAAACTAAAACTGAACTAAGCTGCTAAATTAAAATTCTAACTAAAACTCATATGTAAAACGAAAACTCTTAACTAAAAAAACAAAAAGTAAACTAAAACTCAAACTAAAAATCTAAACTACTAAACTAAAACTAAACTAACTAAAACTAAAATAAAAATAAATTCTAATCTCTAAACTACGAAACTATAACTCTAACTAAAACTAAACACTAATCTAAAACTAAACTAAACTAACTAAAACTCTAAACTAAAACTAAACACTAATCTAAAACTAAACTAAAACCAAACTAAGCTACTAAATTAAAACTCTAACTAAAACTCTTTAGCAAACTGTAGCTAAACTAAAACTCTAATCTAAAACTAAACTAAAACTAAACTAAAAAACGAACTAAAAATCTAAAAGAAAACTAAAACTAAACTAAAACTAAACTAAAATAATAAACTAAAAATCTAGACTAAACTAAACCAAAACTAACTAAAAATCTAAACTATAAATCTAACTAAAACTCTTAACTACTGAACTAAAACTCTAAACAAAAACTAAACTACTAAACTAACTAAAACTCTAAACTACTAAACTAACTAAATCTAAACTAATAAACTAACTAAGATCTAAACTACTAAACTAACTAAAAATTCTACACTAAAACTAACTAAAATCTAAACTACTAAACTAACTGAAAATCTAGCTAAAACTCTAAAATAAAACTAAACGTTAAACTAAAACTAAACTTAACTACTAAACTAAAACTAAACTAAAACTAAACTAAACTGCTAAATTAAAACTCTAACTAAAAATATAAATTATAACACTAAACTAAAACTAAACTAGAACTAAACTAAAAATCTAAACTAAACTAAAACTAAACTAAACTACTAAACTAACTAAAAATTTAAACTGTCTAACTAACTAAAACTAAACTCTAAACTCTAAACTACTAAACTAACTAAAAATCTAAACTAAACTAAAACTAAACTAAATGAACTAAAAATCTAAACTAAAACTCTAACAAAAAACTAAACTACTAAACTAACTAAAATCTAAACTTTTAAACTAACTAAAATTCTAAACTAAAACTGAACACTAAACTAAAACTAAACTAGAACTAAACTAAAAATCTAAACTAAACTAAAACTAAACTAAACTACTAAACTAACTAAAATCTAAACTGTCTAACTAACTAAAACTAAACTCTAAACTCCAAACTACTAAACTAACTAAAAATCTAAACTATAACTCTAACTAAAACTAAACTCTAAACTACTAAAATAACTAAAATCTAAACTATAACTCTAACTAAAACTCTAATCTAAAACTAAACTAACTAAAACTAAACTAACTAAAATCTAACTGCTAAACTAACTAAGATCTAAACTACTAAACTAACAAAAAATTCTACACTAAAAAAAACACTAATCTAAAACTAAACTAAATTAAACTGAGAATCTAACTAAAACTCTAAAATAAAACTAAACGTAAACTAAAACTAAACTTAACTACTAAACTAAAACTAAACTCTAAACTTTTAAACTAACTAAAATTCTAAACTAAAACTGAACACTAAACTAAAACTAAACTAGAACTAAACTAAATGAACTAAAAATCTAAACTATAACTCTAACTAAAACTCTAGCTAAACTAAAATTCTAAACTAAAACTAAACTAACTAATACTAAACTAAAAAACTAAACTACTAAACTAACTAAATCTAAACTAATAAACTAACTAAAATCTAAACTACTAAACTAACTAAAAATTCTACACTAAAACTAACTAAAATCTAAACTACTAAACTAACTGAAAATCTAACTAAAACTCTAAAATAAAACTAAACGTTAAACTAAAACTAAACACTAATCTAAAACTAAAATAAATTAAACTGAAAATCTAACTAAACTGCTAAATTAAAACTCTAACTAAAAACATAAATTATAACACTAAACTAAAACTAAACTAGAACTAAACTAAAAATCTAAACTAAACTAAAACTAAACTACTAAACTAACTAAAAATTTAAACTGTCTAACTAACTAAAACTAAACTCTAAACTCTAAACTACTAAACTAACTAAAAATCTAAACTAAACTAAAACTAAACTAAACGAACTAAAAATCTAAACTAAAACTCTAACAAAAACTCTAGCTAAACTAAAACTCTAAACTAAAACTAAACTAACTAATACTAAACTAAAAAACTAAACTAAAACTAAACTAAAATCTAAACTACTAAACTAAAAATCTAAACTAACTAAGATCTAAACTTTTAAACTAACTAAAATTCTAAACTAAAACTAAACTCTAATCTAAAACTAAAATAAATTAAACTGAAAATCTAACTAAAAATCTAAAAGAAAACTAAACATTAAACTAAAACTAAACTAAAATCTAAACTACTAAACTAAAAATCTAAACTAACTAAGATCTAAACTTTTAAACTAACTAAAATTCTAAACTAAAACTAAACACTAATCTAAAACTAAAATAAATTAAACTGAAAATCTAACTAAAAATCTAAAAGAAAACTAAACATTAAACTAAAACTAAACTAAAAAACTAAACTACTAAACTAACTAAAATCTAAACTTTTAAACTAACTAAAATTCTAAACTAAAACTGAACACTAACCTAAAACAAAACTAAATTAAACTGAAAATCTAGCTAAAGCTCTAAAATAAAACTAAACGTTAAACTAAAACTAAACTTAACTACTAAACTAAAACTCTAACTAAACTAAAACTAAACTAAACTACTAAACTAACTAAAATCTAAACTGTCTAACTAACTAAAACTAAACTCTAAACTCCAAACTACTAAACTAACTAAAAATCTAAACTACTAAACTAACTAAGATCTAAACTTTTAAACTAACTAAAATTCTAAACTAAAACTAAACACTAATCTAAAACTAAAATAAATTAAACTGAAAATCTAAACTAGAACATTAAAATAAAACTAAACATTAAACTAAAACTAAACACTAATCTAAAACTAAAATAAATTAAACTGGAAATCTAACTAAAAATCTAAAAGAAAACTAAACATTAAACTAAAACTAAACTAAAAAACTAAACTACTAAACTAACTAAGATCTAAACTTTTAAACTAACTAAAATTCTAAACTAAAACTAAACACTAATCTAAAACTGAACACTAACCTAAAACTAAAATAAATTAAACTGAAAATCTAACTAAAAATCTAAAATAAAACTAAACATTAAACTAAAACTAAACTAAAAAACTAAACTACTAAACTAACTAAAATCTAAACTGTCTAACTAACTAAAACTAAACTCTAAACTCCAAACTACTAAACTAACTAAAAATCTAAACTACTAAACTAACTAAGATCTAAACTTTTAAACTAACTAAAATTCTAAACTAAAACTAAACACTAATCTAAAACTAAAATAAATTAAACTGAAAATCTAAACTAGAACATTAAAATAAAACTAAACATTAAACTAAAACTAAACACTAATCTAAAGCTAAAATAAATTAAACTGAAAATCTAACTAAAAATCTAAAAGAAAACTAAACATTAAACTAAAACTAAACTAAAAAACTAAACTACTAAACTAACTAAAATCTAAACTTTTAAACTAACTAAAATTCTAAACTAAAACTAAACACTAATCTAAAACTAAACTAAATTAAACTGAAAATCTAGCTAAAGCTCTAAAATAAAACTAAACGTTAAACTAAAACTAAACTTAACTACTAAACTAAAATTAAACTCTAGCTAAAAACTTTAAACTAAAACTGAACACTAACCTAAAACTAAAATAAATTAAACTGAAAATCTAGCTAAAGCTCTAAAATAAAACTAAACGTTAAACTAAAACTAAACTTAATTACTAAACTAAAACTCTAACTAAAACTCTTTAGTAAAACTCTAGCTAAACAAAAACTCTAAACTAAAACTAAACTAGCTAAGACTAAACTAGAAATAAAGGTAATAAATAAACTTAAAATAAACTAAAAATCTAAACTACTAAACTAACTAAGATCTAAACTTTTAAACTAACTAAAATTCTAAACTAAAACTAAACACTAATCTAAAACTAAAATAAATTAAACTGAAAATCTAAAACTAAAATAAATTAAACTGAAAATCTAACTAAAAATCTAAAAGAAAACTAAACATTAAACTAAAACTAACTAAAAAACTAAACTAACCCAACCTGCAATCCTCTTTTTCTAATATTCCCCCCCCCTGATTGACTTAGAAGGAGATGTAAGCAAGCCCTCTGATTGGCTGAGAAGGAAACACGTGATCTAACTAATACCTTGGAAACTCATAATATTTGGCTTGAACAACAATAACAAATACTGTTTCCCGGAAACTCATAACATCTGCATCGAACAACAACAAGAAGGGAGTGACAAAGTTCCTGTTTTTCCATTCTCACTGACAAAATCCATAAAAACATACAAAAATGTGAGAAAGTTCCTGTTTTTCAAATTCTCACTGACAAAAACCATAAAAACATACAAAAATGTGAGAAAGTTCCTGTTTTTCAAACTCTCACTGACAAAACCATAAAACATCCATGAAAAACATCAAATAAATCGAGCAACACACATAACCATCCATGAAAACAGACATAAATGTGACAAAATTCCTGTTTTTTCATTCTCACTGACAACAAACAGACATAAACTATGTAAAAAAAGTTTTAGGTGGCAGCAGGGGTGCGTGACACGAGATATTATGGCATCTCTACTTACGATCCCTCCTGGAAAAAAAAAATAAAAAAAATAAACACGCATCCGTAATCTTATTTCTGGCAAAAACTACAAAATTCCACATTTTTTCAGATAGGAGCTTGAAACCTATACAGTAGGGTTCTCTGATACGCTGAATCTGACGGTGTGATTTTCATTAAGGTTCCAAAGCTTTTAGGGGTGTTTCCCCCTTTTTTCGAAAATCAGGCAAATTTTCTCAGGCGCGTAACTTTTGATGGGTAAGATTAAACTTGATGAAACTATATTTAAAATCAGCATTAAAATCTGATTCTTTTGATGTACCTATTGGTATCAAATTTCCGTTAAAAACAAAAAAAAAAAAAATTTTAAACAAGAAAAACGGGTTTTAATTTTCTATAAAGCAGTGAAATACAAAACAATTAATTATGCACAAAAGCTCCGAATATTTCGGCCCCACATCCGGGAGCCTTTCTCAACGGAAAAAAAATAAAATAAAATAAATAAATAAAAAAAACAAAAAACTTAACTTACATCACAATACTAAACACATAAAGAGAAAGAAAAACAAAAACAAAAGAAAAAATATAAATAAATAAGAAACAAAACTCACATATTAAATAAACACTTCCATGCACTGAATGTCTATAATGATTCAACTCGCCTCCTCCCAGTGTATAAATGGAAATATATTAAATAAACACTTCCATGCACTGAATGTCTATAATGATTCAACTCGCCTCCTCCCAGTATATAAATGGAAATCTATCAAAAATGAAGAATATATTTATACTTAGACCAAAACAATAAAAGGTCAACTAACCCCCCGGCCCATAACCCCTAATTAAATTTCACAAGTTCATCAACCAATTTATGAATTATAAATTGAATGGATTCGTTTGGTTGCAAGCTTAGCTGCAGTTCGTTTACTTTTCTCATCATTTAACCCATTCTGACCTTTGTTCGCAAGGTCATCTTTCGTTTCAGAAATATTATTAAAATCAGTACTGGTTGAATATCTTGCCTGCATTTTAATTAAACTATTATAAATTGAATTGATCCCAAATTCCCCTTCATCTCTATTTATACTAGTACCCCCATATATTATCTTTTTTATTTCTATAATTTCCCTGAAGCTTTGTAAAAGTCCTACAGACGTATCTACTATTTTTGTTTGATCAAATAAAATACTGTGATGAGGAAAATTATAAAGATGTTCTGCAACAGCTGACTCAAACGTTTCTGGTGTTTTGTTTTGTTTTAGAGCGCAATCTATTGCATTCTTGTGTTGTTGTAGCCTATTTTCTAAAGTTTGTTGCGTTCTTCCCACATAAAATTTACCACAAGAACATGGAATTTTGTATACTCCCTTTTGCAAATTTCTCGGTACCTTGTCTTTCCCTTTATTTAACAACGAGCTTATATTATGTCCTGATTTAAATGCTGTATTTATATTATGTTTTTTTAATTCTCTTCTTAATTTTTGTGATAAAATTGGTATAAAAGGCAAAGTTATGTAATTTGTTTCTTGATTTGACCCATCTTCTTCTAATATTTTTGGTTCCGTCAACTTTTTTTCCTTTTTCAATTATTTGAGAAATCATATTTTCCGGATTACTTTGCCTTTTATACCAATTTTATCACAAAAATTAAAAGAGAATTAAAAAAACATAATATAAATACAGCATTTAAATCAGGACATAATATAAGCTCGTTGTTAAATAAAGGGAAAGACAAGGTACCGAGAAATTTGCAAAAGGGAGTATACAAAATTCCATGTTCTTGTGGTAAATTTTATGTGGGAAGAACGCAACAAACTTTAGAAAATAGGCTACAACAACACAAGAATGCAATAGATTGCGCTCTAAAACAAAACAAAACACCAGAAACGTTTGAGTCAGCTGTTGCAGAACATCTTTATAATTTTCCTCATCACAGTATTTTATTTGATCAAACAAAAATAGTAGATACGTCTGTAGGACTTTTACAAAGCTTCAGGGAAATTATAGAAATAAAAAAGATAATATATGGGGGTACTAGTATAAATAGAGATGAAGGGGAATTTGGGATCAATTCAATTTATAATAGTTTAATTAAAATGCACGCAAGATATTCAACCAGTACTGATTTTAATAATATTTCTGAAACGAAAGATGACCTTGCGAACAAAGGTCAGAATGGGTTAAATGATGAGAAAAGTAAACGAACTGCAGCTAAGCTTGCAACCAAACGAATCCATTCAATTTATAATTCATAAATTGGTTGATGAACTTGTGAAATTTAATTAGGGGTTATGGGCCGGGGGGTTAGTTGACCTTTTATTGTTTTGGTCTAAGTATAAATATATTCTTCATTTTTGATAGATTTCCATTTATATACTGGGAGGAGGCGAGTTGAATCATTATAGACATTCAGTGCATGGAAGTGTTTATTTAATATATTTCCATTTATACACTGGGAGGAGGCGAGTTGAATCATTATAGACATTCAGTGCATGGAAGTGTTTATTTAATATGTGAGTTTTGTTTCTTATTTATTTATATTTTTTCTTTTGTTTTTGTTTTTCTTTCTCTTTATGTGTTTAGTATTGTGATGTAAGTTAAGTTTTTTGTTTTTTTTATTTATTTATTTTATTTTATTTTTTTTCCGTTGAGAAAGGCTCCCGGATGTGGGGCCGAAATATTCGGAGCTTTTGTGCATAATTAATTGTTTTGTATTTCACTGCTTTATAGAAAATTAAAACCCGTTTTTCTTGTTTAAAATTTTTTTTTTTTTTTAATGGAAAAGCAGTGTGGTCTAAGAAATTAAATTTCCGTTTTTTAGAGTTTCGGTTACTATTGAGCCGGGTCGCTCCTTACTTACAGTTCGTGGTAAACTCCTCCTAAACGTTCCCTAAAACTTTCAACTTAATGCCATTAGTGTCGTTAGTTACAGTAACCGTAGAAGCAGTATTAAATGATACACACAGTGTCTTCTGGCTAGCTCAAAATCCACATCATTGGCTATGAAGGTATGAAGGTGAAATTTTCAGAGAATATTTATGTTGTACGGATGACAACCTGCCATACGTATTTCGTTTTTCAAAAGGGCTTATCAGCAATATCTTACAACTACTGCTACTATTACTATTACTGCTACTACTACTACTGCTACTAAAGCTAAGATTACTACTATTAACTGTACTCCTACTGCTACTACTATATTTACTGGTGCTATTACTACAACTAAGAAACCTAAGGGTATTCAAGCGAAAAATTTGGGTAATATTGTAACTGTATTGAAATAAATCGAGGCACACTATGCTTATACAGGTTAACAAGAGGGCGTATCAAGCATGCTTCAGGACCGGTTGATGGTATTAAGTTAAAAATTTCATCGTGTGTTGAAGGGGATATTGAAAAAAATGTGCTATTTGCATGCTGTTACTAATGCTACTACAATTATTGCTACGCATAATTACTGAACTTTTCAACAATGCTGAAAAAGTTGATGTCTCAACAGTGGCGCCAATTCACGAAAATATAGGGGGGGGGGGCAAGGATTTTTTTTCAATTTTTTTTTTAATTAAGATGCAAAAAAAAGAACAACATTTAGCAAACATACCTAAAACAGGGGGTAGCGGCGAGGTCGCTGCTTGGCAAAATCGTCGACTAATCTATCCAAATCCAGTTTCTTTACCTCCTCTTTTTAAACGGCCATTATCATGAGATCACTGAGTCTGTCGTTTCCCATCGTCGATCGCAGATAGTCTTTCACACGCCCTATTGCCGAGAAGAATCGTTCATTACTGGCAGTGGTCACAGGCAAAGTAGCAACTAGCTTCATCAGTTTTAGCACTGCAGAATAGGCAACTGGGAGGTCGGATAAGATTTCGATAGCTCGAAGAAGATCCATTTTTGAAATATCACTTTTTGACAGATGCAGCTTTGCAAGAGAAAGCTGGGATTCTATGGCATGGTCGTCGACACCGAGAATCTCTTGATAATGACACATAACTCTTTCCACTTTCGAAAGTTCGAGAAAATTGGAACTTGAGGGGTCGAAGGCAGATAAAGCGTCGAGCAGAGGCATATTCTGCATGAAACGTTGGTCCATCTCACTCGTGAAACGATCTATTACCTCAAAGTACAGAAGTTTACCGCAGTCTGATTCAACTGGCTGACTGATATTGCGTTTACCGGTTGTTGAGTTTGAAAGAAAGGCTTTGAGACGAATGGAAATGGCTTGACTTCTCTTGTTTCGAGCACTGGTTTTAGATTGTGGAAATTTCGATTCCTGGATATCGTTTAAAGCTAAGAATTCAGATATGTTTTTGCTTAAGTTGTTCCATTCGTTATCATTTCTCAGCTTTTGGAGTGTCTCATATGTCCCAGAAATCAGTGCAAGTGCCTTATAAATCAACAAACTTCCGGATTGAAGTTGCTCTGATAAACAATTTACAATGACTAATACTTTTTCCATTATGTGTAAAGTTGAAACAAAAGAGGCAGAGTTGATTTTGTCCAGTAGTCCTTTTGCTTCACACGCTGCCTCACCGTTGGAACTATCAGAGACTGCGGCAAGCACAGCAACAATACAATCAAATCTGGCCTTCACCTTCGAAATAGAGCGGACTGCGTAAAACCAGCGAGTCTGGACGGTCCTCTCTAGCTCCAAGACTTTTTGCCCGCTAATACGCTGGGATTCCACAAATAGCTCGTGACGAGTATTGCTGCATGATATAAATGCGTAAAGTCTCTGCACCACAGAGAAAAATTCAGAAAGTTCGCTGATATTTTTTAGGCAGTCAGTCAAAACCAAGTTCAATCTGTGGGCGTGACAGTGTACATAAACTGCATGAGGCACCTTCTCCCTAAACTTTGCGTGAACTCCGTTAAATTCCCCACTCATAACGGATGCGCCATCACAACATTGGGCAATACACAGCATCGAATCTACACCAAGCTTTTCTATAGTTTCACAAATCGAGGTGGATAAGCTCTCGGCGTCTAATTTGTGCATGTGATAGCAGCCGATTGGTCGCTCCACTACTTTTCCATTTGATATGTACCTGAGTAGGATCGCTAATCGTTCTTTTCTAGAAACGTCTTTTGTCTCGTTGACAAGAATAGCAAAGTAATTAGCTGATTTTACTTCTGAAATAATATCTTGGTGCAAGGCATTTCCTATGAGTGTAACTGCGTCATTTTGGTACTGATGACTGCAATAGTGACCATATCGGCGCTGTAACATGGCCTTCAGCTTTTCGTCGCCTTTAGACATTTCCTCCATCAATTCAACCAAATTACCCCGGTTTGCAAATGTTTCTGATTCGTCATGACCCCTCAAAGCAAGACCCTGGCGGCCAAGAAAGCAAATAGCGCGAAAAATGTACTTCACATGATCTCTATTTTCCTGAACCTCTTGAGATCTGGATTGAATTAAGGCATTCGCTATAGATTTCGAAGTATCAGTACTCATTATCTTAAATTCCGTCCATGCTGACATACAATGCCTATGTCTTTCAGAACCATCATGTTGCTTTAATAGAGCAGAACTGTCTTTCCACTTGCAAAATTCTGACTCAATGAAAGCCCTTTTTCCAGCAGTTTCTACAGCCCTTAGAGTCCCCATAGAAAAATGGCGGCAAGCAAAACAAAACACGGAATTCAAATTTTTTGAGTATTCAATCCATTCATAAGTCTTATAGTAATGTGCATTGAATTTCCTTCTGTTAGAAGTGGAAGCCGGATATCTCTCAAGAATAGGTTGAGCTGGTTTGTCGTGACGCGTCCTAGAGATATCTGAGAGAGTTTCTTGACTGCTACTGGAACCCGCAAGGGGTTCAGCGATGCAGACCGAACTTTCATGTTGATCTGAGCCATTTATTGTTCCGCTTGTTTCCGAAATTCTGTCACAGGTGGGCAAATTTATCTCAACTAACCCGAGACTTTGGGTGCTGACACTAATGCCAGTTTCTTGCACTAAAGTTTCTTCATTTTTCTTCCGCATTTTCACCGAAAAAAAATCCAAAGTTTGTTGTCGCTTTTTACTCATAGTTAAACGAGTAGTAGACAATGACTTCACTCAGACACGGCAAGAGAAGAACTGAAGAAACACGTAGAAACTCACTTAGAAAATCACTCCCATACTCCACGGTGAAACTACCCCGCTGAGAAACCCCATAAACCAATCACTTACATTTCCTGTTCACGACAGTCCCATACACTCCACTGGGACTAGTCATCCCATAAACTATTCAACAACGTCAAGAATCTGCTGACCAAAACCCCTTGAAACCCTAGAACACATTTCCTTTCCCAGCTACTAAAAAAGGCAATATACAAAACTCATAGTTTACAACGAATTCTTCACAAGAACAATAACGAAACGGGTACTGACCACATGAAGCTTAGTTTTGAATGAACCCTACTCGGAAATAAAATAGTGTAGACGCGCTCGCTCTTAGACATTTCAAAACAAGATTATATAATTAGGGCACCAGTTTGTTGGTCGTATTTATTGGACCAGTTGCTGGTTTAATATAGCACATAGCTAAAATAGAAAATAGCTGTGAAATATAAATAAGAAGGTAATTTTCAAAGTCTAGGGGGGGGGGCCATGGCCCCCCCTGCCCCCCTAATTGGCGCCCCTGTGTCTCAAAACTTTTTTTTAGATATTTGTTGTGGGAAATGATGAGCTTTTCTCTCAAATCACTTTGACTCTTAAAAAGGATTCTATAATTTCCAATTTAAAATCAAATGATACCCATCTGAATTTAATACGACCATCCATTCCATAAAAATCTTATATGCCCCCAGGGCATGACTTAAAGCCCTTGCCCCAGGGCTATGGGGAATTGTACCAATCCTGGTAGCATAGTTATATATTTGTTGGACTATTTTAAACAAAATTGCCATTGCGCAATTTCAATCAGATGCATTTGGTGAAAAGAGGGGAAGTTGGGTGAGGGAGTGCTACTTGACCACCATCAATATTGACTCTTAAAAGGGAACTAGAACCAAATGAAATTTGGTTCAACCAAACAAAATGAATTTCAACCAAATGAGCCACTTCTAAGGCTTATACAACCATCCCTTCCATAAGAACCTTAAATGCCCCAAGGGTATAACTTACAACCCGTTCCTTGAGAGCTGTAGGGAGGGAGGGTTGTCTTCCTCACAGACATAATTTCCGAAACCTTCAACTGCGACGAATAAAATTGGTTATCTCCAAATTTTGATTTGAGGTGTTAAGGCAAATGTTTAGCGTAGAGGAAGGGGCCTGTTTTCTCAACCACTGGTTCGACACAGTCACTCCAAGAAAAAACAGACAACTGATCGCGTATCCAGCACCATCCTACCCAGGATGAAAGCTAAATTTCGTATTTTTGCTAGTAGGACCTTAAAGCCTCTCAGGGTCATCGGCAGTTCCCAGGGGGGACTACCGGGTTTGAACCCCCCTCCCAAAATTTTTGTCTAACTTGAACAAAATTAAAAAGTACGCATAAACAAAATGTCGGCGTTTTTAGGTGCTCAATTAGCACCTTTTTAGCCTGATTTTTTTCTGACATAAAATTATGTTTCTTATTTTTAACCCAAAATTACGAGCATATTCTTCACTTGAAATCGATTTTTATGTTTCACGGTTTTTAATTTAAGCGATCATAAAAATTTTATTTGCCATCATTATCCAATATGGATCGTGGGAATGAATGTTACGCAATATTAAATAAAAAGGAAAAAAAATTGTGAGCCAATCACACTATTCCTTTTCTCTGGATAAAAAACAACCCCGCACTTTCAAAACCAGGTTAGTATTAGTATCGGATAAGTCTGAGATTAACTAACGATGAGGGAACAATCAAGGATAATAGGGATATACATTTTAAGGGTGGAGAACGTGGTCCACAAGTATCACTGTTGTTTTAAAAATGGAAACCCCAATATTGCTATTTTTGACCAGTGTGCTAATTGGCAAGGCCGTATCCAGGGGGGGGGGGGGTTACCCGGTTTCAACCCCCCCCCCCCAAAAAAAAAAAAATAAAATTGACCGAGTCGAAAATTAGTCGACTATACAAAACCTTACCAGAAAAAAAATATGCTCCCACACTAAATCCTATTGCATTTTGTGGGTAAACAGTTCTGATCAGCTTATGCAGGATGTTAGACAAAGTCAACGGGAGAAAAAAAGGGAACCCCCCCCCCCCCGAACAAAAATCCTGGGTCCGCTCTTGCTAATTGGACATACGATATTTGTAGGCAATTACGCTGCGATTGAGGTGGGAAAGAAAAATAAGCAGAAGACGGGTGGAGAGTTGTTAGCAAGAGCCGTGGTACCCACTGGGCTTGCCCCTTAAATTGCGGGGACAAGGTAGACAGCCTTCAACGCTTCCCTTACTTCTCTCGCAGGGAAACCACCAGAAAAATATCGAATTGGTTCAGCATTTGGATTAGATTAAGTCGTTTGATATAAGGAACATTTAGTGTCATTTTTTTCGAATTGCGTAGTATAAGGAAAAAGCCGCACAGTGTTGCCACGACTGTTACAGTTCAATATGCCAGAAAACGGCGAAATAAATTTGGCCGTATTATCGCCGAATAGCATCGGAAAACTTACGGTGCCTATTCTGCGCGTTCTTCTCGAAAAACATGGACTAGATACATTCGAGAAAAAGGCAGACCTTGAAGCACGAGTGAAATTATTGGCTGCCAAGCTACGAATGGATGGTGACGATGGGAGTGGGCAGGCAACTCCTCCCAGAAATGTGACGGATAAAGAATTATTTTTATCCCCTAAATCTACCCGGAAAGCACCTGCAGCTAAGAAAAATCTAGAACCGATACTTTTAGACGACGGAGGCGACTGCTCTACAGATCAAGATTTTGCTCAGGTAGAGTTGATGCAGCTCCGCCTTGCTATGGCCGAAAAAGACAAAATCATTCAGCTTCAACAAAAGCAAGTAGATCTATTGCTAAATCTTATGGTACCTGAGCTGAAAAAGGATGTTGCCAGCCAGCTTAAACAACAAAGCGTTTCTAAACAAAGTCGCTCACAGTTTACTGGTCGACCACACACAGAACAGAAACAGAAAAGGACGATTTGCAAATATTTTGGTCACGGAAAATGCAACAAAGGTAAAGCTTGTACTTATGTTCATCCTTTCAAGTTTTATGCACCTAATAAGTGCAAGAGTCGGAACTGCAAGTTTGATCACCCGAACCTGTGCAAGCATGGTTCGTTACGCCAGTGCCCTAACAAACATAAATGCAACTTTGTCCACACCACGAAACAGGAACTGTCTCCAAAGCAGTAACCAGTGAGGTCTCCAAATACCAGCCATCCTAGGCGTTTCCCATGGAATAATCATAGAAGACCGGTTTCTAACGAGAGAGGTATTTCCCCTTTGTATTTAATGTACCCTAGCCAAAATGCTGCTCTTTCTTTCTTCTAAGGTAACGGCCAAGTTGTTCAACCCACCCCAGTTCTCCCTCCCAACTGGAGTATGGTGAGCCACTGGCCATCTCTTGGGGTCCCTGCAGCCCCCATGCCCGTTGTCCCAACAAGTTCTAATAATTTGGGAAACTTCCAGCATTTTTTGGCAATATACCCCAGGTAGATAAAAAGAAAGAAATAGCTAGTTCCTACGACCTCCCCTCTTTTCTCCATGTTAATGCCCAGTCTCTAAGCAATAAAGTGACGGAACTTTCGACAAGAATAAATGACAATAGAATTGATATTTGCTTGTATAACAGAGACGTGGTCTGCCAATGAGTTTAACGCCCAGATAAGTAACTATAATTTTCTCGTCAAGAGCAGGCGAAAGGAGGAAGGTGCTGTCGTCACACATGAAGGAGGAGTAGGTATGTACATTCGAAACGATATACCGCATCAGATATATGAAGGCTCTCAGACTACCGACTACGAGCTGTTGTGGGTAATATTGAGACTAAAAGTTCTTCCCCGCAAATTTTCCTCTATCGTAGTTGGAGTACTCTATTTTCCGCCGCGGTCGAGTTACAGGCAGGAGCTCATAGCCCATCTACAAGCATGTTTAGATGAGATTAAATTGAGACACCCAAACAGTTTTGTGGTTCTTATGGGTGACTTCAACGACCTACTACCCAGCTGGATTGAACGATCGCTAAGCTTGAAGCAAGTTGTTCGTGAAAAGACAACTCAAAAGTCTGTCATTGATCTCATCTTCACAGATATTTCCGATTTCCATAGTGATCCAGTGAATTTGGCGAGTCTTGATAAAAGTACACACTTCTGTGTGCACTGGTGCCCCAGGGACTAAAATAGAATAGGAACCAAGCGAATTTTTTCAAGCCAGCCTCTGCCTGAGCCTGGAAAAGAGCTATTCCCTGAATAGGCTATTTCGAAAAACTGGAAAAGTTTGTACGAAAACTGCAATGTCAAAGAAATGTATAGAATATTTTCACTGAAATACGGATAGCTTATGATGTTTATTTTCCAGAGAAGACAGTCACAGTCAACTCAGCTGACAAGCCCTGGATTAACTCGCGCCTGAAAAGGCCGATACGCAAACGCAACAGGCTCCATAAAAAGGGGAAGATAGGTGAAGCTTACAAGCTGAGAAATCAAGTGGTCTATGAATGTAGATTGGCTGAGAAGTCATACGGTTCAAAAATGAACGAGCTCATGACCACAAATCCAGCCGGTTACTATAAAGGAATACGGCTTCTCACTGGCTCCTCTGTAAGGCAAAGTGTAAGCGTATACGACGAATCTGGGAATAAGCTCGACGCAAACGCTATTAATAAGTATTTTGCTAGTATTTGCAGAAGCAATCCACCAATTTCCAGAGTTCTCCCCTTGGTTGTTCCATCTGAAATACCTGTGATTTTCCCTCACGAAGTGGCAAAGGTTCTTGAGAGACTCGACCCCAATAAGGCAACTTACCCTGGAGACATTCCAGCAACCCTGTACAAAGAAAACGCAGCCTTTCTAGCTGAACCTCTGACTGCCTTTTTAAACCAATGTATTTTGAGTGGTACCTTTCTGGATGATTTAAAAAAAGCAGTTGTAACGCCAATACCTAAAGTTTCGAACAAAGGGTGAGTGACCTGAGACCTATATCTTTGACCCCTATTGTATCTAAAGTTTTCGAACATTTTCTAAAGAAATGGTTACTAGACGATTTCTGTGATAAAATGGATCCCTGTCAGTATGTGTTTATCAAAGAATCTAGCATAGTACATTATCTCGTCAAAATTGTGGAAGAAGCCCTGGAGCATCTAGAAAATAAAGATGTGTTTGTAGAAATATTGCAAGCAGACTTTGAAAAGGCTTTCGACAAATCAAGCCATCCGGATATTCTTGAGTCAATGATAGATTTTAGACCTTTTTTAATTCGGATATTTTATTGTTTTTTACACGGACGGCAATAGTGTGTTAGTGCTGATGGGGTGCAATCGGATTTTCTTGAGGTTTTCTGTGGAATACCCCAAGGTACCAAAACGGGACCTATTTTATTTTTAATACTGTGTAACAAAATTGCGACTTGGCATGAAAACAGAGCGAAGTTTGCAGATGATTTATCATTGCTGATACTTCATAAGCTAGGATCAATAATTAGTACGGATGGCTTAATTCGCCGTTTGGAGACTGACTGTGAAGAAAAACGGCTTTCAATTAATAGGAAAAACTTAGCACTTATGAGAGTCTTGTTTTTTTTTTAAAAAAAGTTCCTAGTCAAAGTGATATAAATGTGCCAATTTTAAACAATATGACAATTTTAGGTTTAACTTTTAACTCAAAAATGTCATGGATGGATCATGTAAATAATTGTACTAAGAAGACGAATACAGCGTTGCGTAATCTAGTCACAATTCGGCGATTCGGTTTTAGTCGTTTTTCACTGTTGAATTTTCAGAAACTGTATATTCTGAGTATTTTAGAGTATGCTTGTCCTGTGTGGCATCCGGGGCTAAGTAAAGAGCAAAGAAATAACCTTGAGAATGTGCACGAACGAGCTACCCGTGTGATATTAGGTCCGGAATTCACGAATTATGATGATAGCCTTAAAATCCTAGGCCAAGATGGACTTGATGCCAGGTGACACCAGCTTACAATGGCCTTTGGACAGAAGCTTTTGGAGTCAAGGAGGCATCGAGATTTACTCCCTGAACCGGCAAGAACAGGGTGTAATACAAGGCACCAGAATAAACTTAAGCCTTGTAAGCCCGTGGCTACCAACCGATACAGATTGTCGTTTCGACAGTATTTTGTGTCTCATTTTAATAAATAAGTGACAAGTGTCGGGGTTCCACCCCTGTTTCTTTTCCTTTCAGATAAATGACCTGTTTTCGTTTTCTTAGTTACATTTGCTTATAGTATAATTTCAAAAGACGGGTTAAATCCTCGTTGCTAAGTTAGAGGTGTCGCAATAAGTAAGCTTTGAACATAGTTCTATTTTTGTACTTTCTGGTTTGGGAGTCATTGAAAGATAAATCTAAGAGGTAGAGTTGGGTTTGAATGGGGATGTAGCTGATTGGCTGGGCCAAGCGGATGTCCACCCCTATGAACAGTTGTGTGAAAAATATTATTTTTTTTTAGTCTGCGCTTAGACCCCGTTCGGGGAGATATATTTATGTGGGATTATTGTGACCCTTTTGGAAAAATACAAGTAAGGTATTTTTTACAAACTGTGTACTAGTTTCCGTAACCCAGGTCGGGTAGGAATAGAGCTACGAGGTACCGTCATTATTATATTGACAGGGAGGTTTGTTACCTCCAAGGAGAGAGTTAAGAGATTTTCTAGCCGTAACCCAAGACGGGTACATTTGGCTTTAGAAAGTGGCCATTTGACCACTCGATCGCGTTATCATATTCTGGGACAGGGTAGACTGTAAATCGGGTAGTACCAAACCCGATATTTACGGAACCGTTGGGGCAAGAGCGGGAATCCCACTAACATTTGGGCCGACAAGGGGTTCTCCCCTTCGAGTAAGTGGCATAGCATCCTTTTTGCGTCATTTTTGCATCAATAATTGGCGACCCCCGTACTTACACCCCAATAAGAAGGAAGAGTGATTATTTAAATTATATTGTGTCTCATTTAATTCTTGTTGTTTGACATAATAAATTCGTATCGTATCAAACAGTTAGTGGTAACGAACTGTAAGTAAGGAGCGACCCGGCTCAATGGTAACCGAAACTCTATAAAACGGTATTTTGATACAAATAGATACATCAAAAGAATCAGATTTTAATTCTGATTTCAAATATATAAGTTTCATTAAGTTTAATCCTACCTAGCAAAAGTTACGCGCCTGAGAAAATTCGGCTGATTTTCGAAAAAAGGGGGAAAGACCCCCTAAAAATTATAGAACCTTAATGAAAATCACACCATCATATTTCGCGTATCAGAGAACCCTACTGTAGAGGTTTCAAGCTCCCATCTACAAAAATGTGGAATTTTGCATTTTTTGCCAGAAGAAAGATCACGGGTGCGTGTTTATTTGTTTGTTTGTTTGTTTGTTTTTTTTTGTTTTTTTTCCCAGGGGTGATCGTATCGACCCAGTTGTCCTAGAATATCGTGAGAGGGCTCATTGGAATGGAAATTGAAAGTTCTAGTGCCCTTTTAAGTGACCAAAAAAATGGAGGGCAACTAGGCCCCCTCCCACGCTCATTTTTTCCCAAAGTCACCTGATCAAAATTTTGAGATAGCCATTTTGTTCAGCATGTTCGAAAATATTATAAGTATGTCTTTTAGGATGACTTAATCCCTCGAAGTTCCTGGGGGGAGGGCTGAAAGTTATGAACTTTACCCAATGTTAACATATAGTATTGGTTATTTGGAAGTATACAGACATTTTCAGGAGAGATTTTTCCTGGTAGGGGGTGGGGGGGGTGGGTGGGGGGGGGGTCGGGGGTTATGTGGAAGGATCTTTCCATGAAGGAAGTTTTCATGGGGGAAGGGACATTGCTATGAAGGGGACGCCGGACTTCCCAGCGTTATTTAAAAAAAGATCAGAAATTTAATATAAAAAAAAACAAGTATTTCAACTGCAACAGCTGCAACAACAAAACTTTAAACGAACAGAAAATATTACACATATAATTGGGCTCACCCCGTAGTCAATGCCTCGCTCTTTAAGCCAAATATTTTTTAGTACTTTCATAAGAGCTATTTATTCTAATTAACGGCCTTTGTGATTAAGCGGTCATTTTTAAAGAATTGGAACAAAATTCGAACTTTCGCTTAAAGAGCAAGGTATTAACTAGGGGGCGAACCCCCTAATAAACGTATCAAAAATATATGAATATAGAAGTTCGTTACGTAAGTTAATTCGTAAGTTACGTATATTTATTACTAATAAAAACGTTCGTAATTAAAATTAAACAAGTTTTGAGAAAGCCATAACTAAATAAAAGTCAATTAATATGAAAATATTGTTTTAATTATTCATGTACGGTGAGCCAAGATCAAAACCTGCATTTATTCAAAAACGTTCAAAAATTAAATAAAAAAACAAGTTTTTTAAACTGAAAGTAAGGAGCGACATTAAAACTTAAAACGAACAGAAATTGTTCCGTATATGAAAGGGACTGTCCCCTCCTCAACGCCTCGCTCTTTATGCTAAAGTTTGACTCTGTCTCACAACTTTATTTTTTAAAACAATAAAAAACTTTAGCGTAAAGATCGAAGCGTTGAGGAGGGGACAGCCCCTTTCATATACGGAATAATTTCTGTTCGTTTTAAGTTTTAATGTCGCTCCTTACTTTCAGTTTAAAAAACTTGTTTTTTTTATTTAATCGTAATAGAAACTGTCCCAGTAAGTGTTAAATTCAAAGCAGATGGATCGTGAAATGGTCATTGATAGGATGAAAGTAATCGCATGATATCACTTCCAACTAATCAGCGTAAAGTCCAACTAATGGCATAAAGTTATTGAAAGGGAATCTGTATTTCATGCCTTAAGTCAAAGCGTCACCAACAACCAGTAAAAACACCTTTTTGTAGAGTAAAATCAGAACTTCACGATCCTTCTGGTTTGAATTTGGCACTTCTGGTAGAGTTTCTAACAACCGCCATAAATGCGTTAGCATGTTGAAAGTGTGCCAACGCACTGTTCAAAATGACAAAATTTTGGTGTTACGCAAATGAGACTTGTGGATCAGGTTCGCTACCCTGACTTTCTGAGAGACAAATACATTGGACTTTTAAAACCTGATTGTGTCTTTTGTGAGAAACACTAAGATAAACAAAAAAAAATGAACAATAAAACTAAATAGCCGGGTAAAACGAGGTCAGTGTCAGCCAGTGGACAGGAAAGAAGAGACAATGACAAAGGCAGATATTTCGGCAAAGACTTCCACCAAGCCTTCTTGAGTGCTCAAAGCATAAAGAAGAAGAAAAACTAACCTTTTGAAGTAAACTCTAACACAGCAGAAGAGACATAGAATTATTTTTCTTTGAGTAATGAAGGCGACTTGACGGTCCTTGCCAAAATATCTACTTTTGTCATTTTCTTTTCTGTCATTTTCTTCTGTCATTTTATGGCTGACATTATCCTCGTTTTTTGGCTGTTTAAATTTTTTTCTTGTTTGTCATACGCACAGTTTATATAATTAGGCAGTAAGTTTACCGCTGATGATTTCTGGCTCTTCATTCTCGGTGCGAACAAAAAGCTCCTCCCACTTATTTATGCATTAGCGGGATAGTGTGTATGCGTCAATCAATGAGAAATGGTTAGAAATTGCATTATTCGTAATTGCGAAAGCAGAAAAAAACTTGGTGAGCCGGCCAAGTGGTTTGCAACTGTCCCATCTCACATGTATGACTTAATTTATATACAAATTATGACTTAATCTATTATTTATATACAGTGGACTCAACTGATTGGCCTATGTAGGATTTTATAAAAAAGATTGATGGAATTTGTAAAAATAAGAAATATTTTTCTTCTAATAACTAGTGGAATAGGTGTGATGGTTTCAGGGGGTGTCCAGGATTTTTTAGGGGGTGCAAAATAGGTTGATCCGATAAACTTACGTTATGAGCAAGTTTAATTAATGCAAACTTTCGTTCATTAGGTAAATTACACTATTTTTGGGGGGAACCCCTCGCCCCCCTCTGGATCCACCACTGGACGGTTTATCATTTTTTTCACGTCGTGATATTTATTTTCTCAGATTGTAGTTCCTGTGAAACTTGAAAAGGCTAATTACTTGTTTTGGCGGAGAGCCGAGATAAGACTAGTTTCGTTTTCAATCAATGTTTTCGTATGAAATGGGCAGACCTTTCCTGAACTTTAAACAATAAATACCTCTGTTTGAAAATCTTTGCACTTTGTGAACTTAGATAGCGATAAGGGTTCCTGATTGAGACCAATTTTAGGACTTGGGTTCTAATATATATATATATATATATATATATATATATATATATATATATATATATATATATATATATATATTATATATATATATATATATATATATATATTATATATATATATATATATATATATACATATATATATATATATATATATATATATATATATATATATATATATATATATATATATATATATATATATATATATATATATATATATATATATATATATATATATATATATATATATATATATATATATCGGCGCGTACAAACAGCTCCTCTCATTTGATCTGCCATCAGCGGTCCAATTACCCTGGAACACGTATTTCGGCAGAAACTTTCTCAAAATGCATTTGAAACCAACTTGAGGCTTCGAAACCTATTTTTAATTCCTAAAAACATCTAATAATAACATTGCACTACTAATTATCGATTTTCTTGTATGTATTGGAATAAATTTTTTTAAAATAAGTTTCTTCAAAATTAGTGTTCCAAGGTTGAAGCCAAGTTTCGCGTTCAAGAGAGATCTGACTTATCTATCCGTGAAAATATCTAATGTCGCTTATGTTTAAACGTTCTCTGGAGCACTCGCACCTCGGTCCGGGTTTTTATAACGGGTGAGATAGGGAAAGATCATACTGCTAATTATATATACTGTGGTCATACGTCATGTATAGCCAGTGCGGTCTTAAGATTAATTTAAGAAATATTCAGCCAGTAAAAAGAATAAAAAGCGTTTTAGTCACAACAATTCTTACAAGTAAATTATCTGTTCCTATGTGGTTAACATGGGGATTTCCAATGTGCTAATTAAGTCTTCCAAGAACATACTTTTTCTTGTACTATAATTTTAAAACACATTTTTGGCACTGGCATAAGCCTCGAATTGGGGCTGTTGATAAGGAAAAATGTTAAGAAAGCAATTCTTACTCCATAATAAGCAGAAAATATCATAGTTGACACATTTTAACTGCAATTACACTGTATTTTAACTCAAATGTGCAATACTCCCCTAACGTGCTAATGTCTAGCCCAAATTATATACTTCCCATGTACTTTGCCGTGCGTCACTGTTGTGTCAACCCGTGTACCCGTAAATTGAATCAATTGTGACGAAATCAAGAAAGGGGAAAACATATAGGAAATATATAATTTGGGCTATATATTTGCACATTGGGGGGGGGGGCTGAGGTAACGTATAGTAGAATTGCAGTCAAAATGCGTTAACTACGGTTATTCTACATATTATAAATTTAGAAATATTTCCTTCACATTTTTCCTTCTCAACAGCCAAAATTCTAGGCCTATACCATTTTTTTCTTTTTATGAAAATCCATGTCTTCTTCTTCAAGTCTTCTGAGACTCCAATTTTATTTGCAACAGATTTCAATTCTAACAATCGTGAAAAGAAGTTAGCCTATTTGCCATCATTTCCAAACACGGATGCCGGAAATCCCTGTTGTGCAACCTATAGGGATTTTCAATCTGTCTGCTAAGTAAAGGCCTTTGGTCAAGGCCATGTCCAGGATTTTTGTTCGGGGTGGGGGGGGGGGGGGTTTAACACCGTATCCTCCTCTGCTGAACACGGCCTTGCCCTTGATTACAATTTTTTTTTATTATTAATGTCTAGATAAATGTCTAGGCTGTTGCAAAGGAAAAATGTCAAGAAAACGATTCTTACTTCATAATATACAGAATATTTGTAGCTAACGCAATTTCACTCCAGTTCCACTGTACTTTATTCCCAGCCCACCATCCCCAACTTGCAAATATATAGCCCAAACTATATATTTCCCATGCATTCTGCCGATACGTCTCTCTTGTTTCGGCCCGTAAATTGAATCAACTGGGACGAATCAAGACCTGGAAAAACAAGAGTGATGAGTGACGGAATACATGAGAAATATACAATGTGGTCAAGCTCCACATTGTCAAAATGTTTAAGCTCCAATTATTTTGTATATTATGAAGAAAGATTTGTTTTCCTAACGTGCTTCCTTCTCAATAGCTCCTAATCAAGACCTTTTTACCTTTTTTCTACTTGATTTTTGAGCGTAAAAAATAAATGTTTTGTAAGAGCCATTGTCCCAAATTACCTTTCCTTGCTTTAATCCGCTTTTAATGATAGATAATTACCAGATCTATAAGGTGTCAAAATGATCAGTAAATCATACTCTTTAGAGAAAAATGTCACAGCAGTTTTTGCCGTCCAGTTGAATCAGCTTGGTTGGCTGCATCAAACTTCCCATCAGCGGCATAACTACATCGTACAAGATTTATTCATTTATAACAGTAAAAACCGTTTCAAAACCTCAGTTTAAACAGGTTGTGGATTTATTACATGTACAAGAATAATTTGACATGTAACCAAAATTCTAATTCAAGCACCTGCTGAGAGTTGTCCATATTTCACACTGTTATGCTATGAATTAAGCAACGTTGGCGTGCAGCCTCATCTACTTTTGAACCGCCCACGTTTCTTAGCATTGACATAAGTTTTTGTACCACCCGGGGCACATGGGATATTAAAGAGGAGGCAAGTTTTCTCCAGTCGGTTTCAGCGTTATATAGGGGACTAGAACATCGGTCTTCGACTAAATGAGCCGTCTCTTAAGTTTATGGCACCATCTGGTAAATATCATGTGGCCAAATACTCATTACGTTCTTATTTTCATTGTACTCATTTACAAAATATACACGTTTTGATTTCTTTTGAGCCAATCGGCCACGTTCCAGTTCAGCGTCGTTATGCTGTTTATTAGTTGTTATTTTCTTTACCATTATCACGTGATAATTTTTTTTATTATTATTATAGATCCACGGCAACAAAAACAAATTTTGATATTTTGGGAAAGAATTATTGAACCTTACAAAAGGCGATTTGTCGTTAATGGAAACAAACTTACACATCAAAATATGCCAGAAAAAAAATATTAAAAAAAACTTGCGATTTTGGATGATGATGATGCTGAAACACTTACCTAAGGTCTCCCTCTCTGCAGAGAGGGATTTGCAGAGATGCAGAGAGGATTTGTTACATGTAACAAATTGAAGTATTTGAGGGTGTAGTATGCTTCGACAGAATTATACCAGTATCCAAGTTTTATAAAAAAAAAAAATAATTTGTAGTTAGCCCAACCCTTTTGCAGGGTGCGCTCCTGACATAGGGTACTCCTTTGACAGCAGAACCAAAATTGCAAAACCCAATGAAAGCATCTATTTTTGCTCTAAAATTCCCCGGTTTACCTAAACGTCTTGGTTTAGTCCAAGTTTTTGAAAGTTAGTTGGTAAATAAAATACTTGTGGGTGGAGGGTTGGAGGGTTTGAGGGCGGAGGGTTGAGGGGGCAATAGTTGAGGGCGGAGGGTTGAGGGGGCAATTGATACACGATAATATCTGTTTGTTTGAGTTGTTATGCTTTTCACTTGAACTTTAAGATTTGTTTTTCAAAAGAAGAATTGTAAACTCGTACTTCCCTGGATAGAGGAAAGGAATTGATAGTTGAGAGATTAGATTTCAAAATCTGGCACGTCAATTTTGGAAGGGGGAGGACAGGGAGGGCGCTCTTGCCGCCCTTGGATTCCTCTTTCCGTGCATTTAAAAAAATTTTTTTTTCGTATTTTCATTAAAAAAAAAACAGAAAACTACAAAATTGCCTCCCTAGAAAAATACATTTGCCCCTACCCCCACATTTTGGTGAATTGACATCGCCAAAGCTTTACTCAAGACAATTTAAAGGATTTAAGAGAAGAATAGTTCCTGAAAGTTAAATAAAGTTTCAATCATATCCCAACTAGCTTAGCAGACGCAGCGTCTGACAACTTCTTAATTGGCTTTTCTAAAATAAAACATATATATATATATATATATATATATATATATATATATATATATATATATATATATATATAATATATATATATATATATATATATATATATATATATATATATATATATATATATATATATATATATATAATATATATATATATATATATATATAATATATATATAATGATATTATTATAATATCGATAATAATGTTACATTATTGTAAAAATACGTGAATTGAATTTGAATTGAATTTATTAAAAAAAAGAAGAAGAAATATATACGGCAAATATTTAACAAAAGGCACAGTATTTTTACAAAAAAAACAATATACTTCAATCTAGCCTCTCCCAGGAACAAATATGTATAATAATATACTTATTTACATATTACTACTGCTACTAACAACTCACCGCAACACCAAGCCGCCTGACGCCAACACAGCTACGCACGCTCCTCCTCTATCCCTGTCTATACAAAGCCTCCCTCTTTATACCCTCCCGGGAAATCCCCATTTCCTTTACATCTTTTTATGACGTCCTCCCGCCCCAGATGAGGACGACCTGTTTTCGGTTTAGCCGTAGACGATTGGCCAAAAAGGACAACCTTCGGCAATATGTCATTCTTCATCCGAACAACGTGTCCTAGCCATCTCAGCCTTTCTTTCATTATAGCCCTAGAAAGCGGGATTGAATCACATTTTTTGTACAGCCTACTGTTTGAAATACGGTCAGTCAGCCGGGCACCCAGAACAATCCTTAAGCAATTTCTCAATAAAAATAGCTTTATTCTTTCTCAAGCTTTTAAACTAAACTTCAACGATTAATTAAACAGTGAAGAGCCTTAGAATTTATTTTTTGACAAAAAAATGTATAAAGTAAAAAAAAACTGTATAAATTTATGTCAAATACGTGCCTTTTCTCATTTTCTGCTGGTTCTCCTTTTTGTTGATTATCAATATTTTCATTGATAATCATTTCATTTCATTGATATTACCAAAATTTTCTCTCCGTTATAGTTTTTCTTTTATTATTTCCATTATCTTATTAGTTTGTTATTATTTCCATTTTATTGCCATTATTATTATCTTATTTTATTATTTCCATTATTTTCTCTGGAAAACACATGGTTTTCCATGGTGGTAAGAATTACACTTATTATACTCAGTAAAGAAAATGTAAAAAACAAAAGGTGTTTCACATTATTAGTTCGTCGCCAAATTTGATTCCTCAAATATTTTAGTCAATCATTTTGGAAATTCAGTAGCGCAAGAATGGTGTAAATCTACTTTTGGTGACTAATTTAGTGGCACTTATAGTGCATACATACCTATAGTGTATGTGCGTGCATAGTCAATAAATTTCAAGCCTAATTCCGCCTAAAAAGGTGAATTGTAGTAATATTCGTCCTAACTTACTAATTAATTTATTTATAACCCGCATTTACATTCTTATGATGGTGGGATAGCAATAAGAAGGAAACAAAACGGAGAAAAATACATAATCCATAAAAGTCAAAACAGAAAAAGAAAAATTCATTTCCTATGATTCCATGATAAAAACTTGCTTTAATTTCATTAATTATAAAAATAGCTTTTTAAGCCAATCACATCCTCAAAGACATAATTTCGAGACCTCTTAACTACGTTGAACAAAATGGCTATCTCAGAATTTTGGATAGATGTGTTTTGGAAATTGATGGGCGTATGAAAGAAATGAAAGAAAACGTATGAAAGAAGTGGCTCATGCAAGAAATAGTCCATCGAACATAGCGTTCATCAATGTTGTGTTCAACACAATGTTTGATACAGCATACTTTTATTTTAGATCAAAGGTGAAGAGAGCCAAAAGGTTTCATCACTATTTCAATCACTTTCGGATGACCTGAACATTCCCGAGTTTCGGATTAGGCAAGAGGACACACGAGCGGTAGTTCGCGTCGATGTTGATGCAGTGCTTATAGATGGCCTTGATCTTATCATTGAACCAATTAGAAGGCATTTGAAAGGACTAGAATTAGGTAAGCAGATTGAAAATTCAACAGAGAAATTCAGCCTACATATGAGCTAGGTCAACGGCCAACGGTAAATCGACCAGTTCTTTGGCGTCATGCCTGGTGTTGGGAACAATATATTAAAACGTTTTTTTTAGACTGAATGATAAAAAGTTGCCTAGCAGCATGACAGTTTCTTTTTAAACAAGAAAAAGCTATATATCTTCGTTTAGTCTGTGTTAGGACCCTTTCATTGTCCGATAAACTTGCCCCTTAGGTGTTGTGTACTGGGGTATTTCTTCTTGTAGACTGCTGGAGGATACGACATAATTAAAAAATAAACAGTCCACAAACAACTTCTGATCCGTCTTGACTGGTTTGACTGTCCTTAGGGCCATTAAGAGCTGATACTGAGTCTTGGGAGACAAGTTTCTCCAGTAACGTCACTTCCGCTGCGATTCAAACGGCGGTACGTGACATTTTTTTTTTTTTTTTTTTTTTTTTTTTTTTTTTGTCAAACTAAGATGCATAGCCTATATTTTTTAAATCATTACGCTCTATCATTGGTTCACTTCGTTTTTCCCCAAAAGGTTAAATATCCCCTTTCCTCACTCGTAGAAATATTGGTTAGACATTGGAAATTTCGATATCAACTATTTTTGCCTAACATCTTATACCTGAAATATCCTTCTTTATATAAACCTTTCCTTTCTTTTGAAACATTCTTTCTTTTTCAATTAGTCAAAACTGAAAGAGTACTTTTAGTTTTTATGTTCTCCTAAAAAATATAGGTGTTGACACATAGCCCTTTTTAAATTACCCCTGACGTTCATTTTTCTAGATTTGTTTTTAGCAATATCAGTGCAAGTAAAGGTGTGAGTTTATAATATTGGCTTGTGCTGTTGGAGGCAAGGTTGCCACATCGCTAAAATGAAACTCTTTTTTTCGTTTTTTGCGGTATTCAGTCTACACTTTCCGAATTTGCCAATTCCGAATGTACTTCAACTTAACCATGATAGCAAACATAGGCTAATTATGGGAAGACTACTGAAAATTATGGGATATCTCACCTGCCTGGTTTTAGTATTTATAGTTACAGTATTATATATTTTATAAAAGTATTTGCTAAAGGAGGGACTAGAAGAATGGAAGTTTAAATAAAAATTTTTTGATTATAAGTTAAATTAAACATTTTTTTAGCCATTATCACAAATTACTGTTTTCAAATGCATATTTTAATCGACCCGTTTTGAGGCTCTGACTCTTGTTAACTACCCCCTCCCTCTCATCAGGCCTAGCTATGGGAAATTTGTAAATATAAGCGTATTTTTCAAATGTATCTGATAAACTTCCATTCGGATTCTATATTAAAGCATGGGTATGGTGTAAATTACTCCCTTCGACAATTAACTCCCCTCGTTTCCTTATGAGGAGCTTTCTCTTCTTGCACCGTCTTTTAAAGCTGCCAGAAAAATCTTAAAGGCATATAAGCGTATTTTTCAAATTTATCTGATAAACTTCCATTCGCATTCTATATTAAAGCATGTGTATGGTGTCAATTACTGTCAAGGCCTTACCCAGCGAGGGGTTTAGGGGGGTTTGACCCTCCCCCCCAGAAATGTTTGTTAGACTCGTAAAAACTTAACAAAAATGGATATAAACAAATTTTGTATGCGTTTTTTGAGGTTTTTTGTATAGCCCCCCCCCCCGAAAAAAACTTTAAGTAAAACCCCCTCCGAAAAAAATCCTGGGTATGGCCTTGATTACTGTCTTCTACAATTAACTCCCCTCATCTCCTTATGAGGAGCTTTCTCTTCTTGTACCGCTTTTTTTTAAAGCTTAAATCTTAAAGGCAAAATTTTAAGACTTTAAGATTTTTAAATCTTAAAGGCATACAGACCCCTCTGATTTCTTAGAGGAGGAAACGTTTAAGACAGCGTCCTTGAAAACCATGCACTCCATAACAATTCGTGTTTATTTTTATGTTGTTTTTTTTTTTTTTTTTGACCAATGGCATTGCAAATTATATTAGGAAAAATATATATTTCTTGCCTTTTTTCTAAATTTAATTACGCAATTATATAAAAGAAAAAACATATAAAATTATATATAAATTATATAAAATTATAAAGAAAAAACAGTGCTTATTTATGGCCTTGATCTTCTCATTAAATCAGTTATGTGTGTTTTTTTTCAAAAAACTGTAATTAAGTTAGTAGCTGAACTTAAAAGGGGCTATGGCTAGTAACAAAACTTTAACTTGTAAACAGCTTCAGACAATTTCTATTATAATTACGACAGTTAGCATTCATTTCCCCTTATTACTCATTTTTTTCAAACAGCAGTAAAATAGTGTTATGTAGAATGCTATGTCTCCTTAATACCTACTGGGATGTAACTCTCTTAATAATTTAGCTTTTCGAAAGCTAAATTTAACTTTGCCTGCCTGACACTCTAGGTAGTTGGGGCCCCACTCTTAGGTTTTGGACGCATGTTTGCCTGTCATTCCACGCAAATTAACGGTCATGTGTCAATTCTAAATTCTTGGTCAACCTGCCTGAGACCATAGGCGAGCGTGCCTTTTAATTAAAATTAATTAAAAAAAACTTTCCGAAAAATAAGTTTTTTCAAAGAAAAGTATAGGTCATTTTAAACTTAAGCTCAGGAGATACAAATACCTGTTAAAATTCAAACTCAAAACGCCCAGAAATTACTATTAAAGAATAAATGAAACCCAAAACAAACAGAAATTAAATAAACAATCATAGCAAAAAATATACAACAAGTAATAATATAAATGAATAAATAGATCTTAAAGCGAGTAATGCTTGGATTGAATACGAAAATCAAGCTTAAAACAAAACAAATATTTTGCTATTAAAGTATAAATGAAACTTAAAAACGAACAGAAATTAAATAAACAATCAATGCGAACGAAACATACAATATATATTAATGTAAATGAATAAATAAATCTTAAAATGAGTGAAACTTAAATTGAATATGCAAATCAAGTTTGAATCGAATACAAATATCTACAAACAAGAGTTTGGGTATCGTCTCACTGCAGAAGCCTAAAACCTACTGCGTCATTGGCGCTTTACTGAAAACAATTCTTTGAAATATTTTCACTTTTGTAACTTTAAGAAATCAAAAATTAATTAAGATTTTAGGGAATAAATATCAGCATATGTATATTAAATTGACAATGCACATTTTTTTCAGGTTCAGGTTCAGGTTCTTTTATTTATCAACTAAATACAACTACAATATGGGTATGCCCGGCTGAGAGTCTAGCTCGTATTACCAGAAATTCAGTAAACGTATTTCAGTAAACTCATTTGAATTATTTTTTCAGTAAAGTACTAATTATATTCTGGCTTTTAGAAAGCATAGGTGTTTTGAACCCTACTTACATTAATTTATGCTCGTTTTGAGTTTGACTCTAATATTTATTTTAATATATGTTCGTTTTGGGTTTCATTTATTTATTGATACTGATTTGGGGTAGTTGTATGCTTGGTAGATTATATGATAGTCCGGACGCCAGGTGTTGAAAATGTGAACCATACCACAACGGAATGGGGCTGCTACGAGAATTAGCCTACCCTCCACCCCCCTAAATTGACCATGCGGATTCAAAAATGCTAATGGCACTTGCTTGCGAGTGGTGGAACATTCAGAAACTTGACATTTTATTATATTTTGGTGCTTCGTGCAAGAAAATGCATGTTCCACAAAGTTTGGGGTGCAGTTTTCTGCTCAAATAGAAATGCCTAGGAGCCATAAAATGTTTTCATAACAAACTAACACAATTAGTTACAAAAAATGGCAGAGTAAAAAAAAATGGAAAAACTATATGAGTCTTGAACAGTCTTGGAAAGTATAAATAAAATCAAATTGAATATTAGATATATAATGATATTAATTGTTGAAAGATCCATCAGTTCAAGATTTTTTTTCACTGTAATTTTTACTTTCATTTTCAATGCTGTAAGAACTGGAAAATAATAAATTTGTAATATACGAGTAATTCGTTTTCAGTGAAGCACTAATGACGCAGAAGGCTTTAGGTTTTTACAGTTAAAGAAGGGGGCAGTATCCAAATTTTGCTTGTAGGGGAACTATATTTGTCTTGACCAATCTGGAAAAGAACTAATAAATTAAACTGAATATTTTATGCATAATGATATAAATTGCTAAAAGCTCATCAGTTCAAAATTTTACTGTAATTTTAATATTTATTTTCAATATTAAGTACAAAAGAAAACATTTGTAATATAATTCGTTCTCAGTAAAGCGCCAATGACGCAGTAGGTTTTAGGCTTCTGCAGTGAGACGATACCCAAACTCTTGTTTGTAGTTATTTTTATTCGATTCAAACTTGATTTGCATATTCAATTTAAGTTTCACTCGTTTTAAGATTTATTTATTCATTTACATTAATATATATTGTATGTTTGTTCGCATTGATTGCATATTTAATTTCTGTTCGTTTTAAGTTTCATTTATACTTTATTAGCAAAATATTTGTTTTCGTTTTAAGCTTGATTTTCATATTCAATCTAAGCATTACTCGCTTTAAGATCTATTTATTCATTTATATTATTACTTGTTGTATGTTTTTTGCTATGATTGTTTATTTAATTTCTGTTCGTTTTGGGTATCATTTATTCTTTAATAGTAATTTCTGGTCGTTTTGAGTTTGAATTTTAACAGGTATTTGTATCTCCTGAGCCTAAGTTTAAAATGGCCTTTACTTTTCTTTGAAAAACTTATTTTTCGGAAAGTTTTTTTTTAATTAATTTTTGTTCGTTTTTGATTGCAAAAAGCTCCAAGTTTTTTATGGCATGGGGGGCGCTTACCGTTCGTCTTGACTTTAAAAAACGGATCTAGAACTTTCAATTTAAATCGAATGAGGCTTTTTTCAAAGTCTATACGATTACCTCTTTGATAAAAACCTTATATATGAACAATAGACAGCTTGCATAACTTGTGGACAGCGATTGACAACAATGAATGGATTGAAAAAATAGCTCTAATAAGGGGGTTTAGACCATTTCACTTGCTGACACAAAGGGATCACGACTGTTTGGAATTGACCTTAATAGGAATTTGTGTGCCAAAGCAATTTTGCACCTATCACAGAGTATGTATTTTAACCTTATAATTGGATAATTATAATAGATTTCCTATGTGTTCTTCCCATACCAAACCCCTTCCCATAAGTTATAAACCCTCCTTAATAAGTTATGCCCCAGGGCATAACTTACAACGCCTACCCCTGGGCCCTGGTGGGCTGTGTCGACACCGGAGTTTTTTGTTATCAGAACTTTGAACTATTTTAACAAAATGTCTATCTCAAAATTTTTATCTGATGCATTTAGGTCATGGAGGAGGGAGAGGGGCTAGTTGCCCTTCAATCTCTTTTGACTCTTAAAAAGTGAACAAGAACTTTCAATTTTCAATCAAATAAGCCCTTTCTAAAGTTTATACGAGCATCCCTTCCATAAGAAATAATTTATGAAGGATTCGGAGAATCCTTAAATTACAACCCTTGCCCTGAGGGCTTTTGGAGAGTTGTAATCCTCAAAGACCTAATTTCCAGAACTTAAAACTACGTCTAATAAAATGGCTGGCTTAAAATATTGATTGGATGTGTTTGGGGAAAAGGTGGGCGTGAGAGGGGGGTTAGTTGCCCTCAAATCACTTTCGACTGTTACAAAGGGCACTAGCCCCGGAATTTCCAATCGAATGAGCCTTTTTTGAAGTTTCTACGACACTGCCTTCTATAAAAACCTTTTATGCCCCCAGGGCATAACTTAAAACCCTTGCCCTGAGGGTTGTGGGGAATTGCCCTCCTCAAAAACATATTTTCTATCTGGAAATCAACTACACTGAACAAAATGGCTATCTCAAAAGTTTGATTGGATGTGTTTGGGGAAATGATGGGCATGGAGGGGGGGCTAGTTGCACTCCAATCACTTTCGACTATTAAAAAGGGCACTAGTCCTTTAATTTCCAATCGAATGAGCCTGTTTAGAAGTTTCTACGACAACGCCTTCTGTAAAAACCTTTTATGCCCCCAGGGCATAACTTAAAACCCTTGCCCTGAGGGTTTCGTCGGAATGTCCTCCTCAAAAATATATTTTTAATCTGGAAATCAACTACGCTGAACAAAAATGGCTATCTCAATATTTTGATTGGGTGTCTTTGGGGGAATGATGGGCTTAGGAGGGGGGCTAGTTGCACTCCTATCACTTTTGACTATTAAAAAGGGCACTATCACTTTGAATTTCCAATAGAATGAGCCTTTTTTGAAGTTTCTATGACAACGCCTTCTATAAAAACCTTATATGCCCCCAGGGCATAACTTAAAACCCTTGCCCTGAGGGTTGTGGGGGATTGTCCTCCTCAAAAACATGTTTTCTATCTGAAAATCAACTACACTGAACAAAATGGCTATCTCAAAATTTTGATTGGATGTGTTTGGGGGAATGATGGGCGTGGAGAGGGGCTAGTTACCCTCCAATCACTTTTGACTATTAAAAAGGGCACTATCACTTTGAATTTCCAATAGAATGAGCCTTTTTTGAAGTTTCTACGACAACGCCTTCTATAAAAACCTTATATGCCCCAGGGCATATCTTAAAACCCTTGCCCTGAGGGTTCTGGGGGAGTGTCCTCCTCAAAAACATATTTTCTATCTGGAAATCAACTACGCTGAACAAAATGGCTATCTCAAAATTTTGTTTAGATGTGTTTGGGGATATGATGGGTGTGGAGGGGGGCTAGTTGCACTCCAATCACTTTCGACTGTTAAAAAGGGCACTAGCCCTTTAATTTCCAATCGAATGAACATGCATTGAAGTTTTTACGACAACACCTTGTATAAAAACCTTATATGCCCCCAGGGCATAACTTAAAACCCTTGCCCTGAGAATTGTGGGGGAGTATCCTCCTCAAAAATATATTTTCAATTTGGAAATCAACTACGCTGAACAAAATGCCTATCTCAAAATGTTGATTGGATGTGTTTGGGGAAATGATGGGCATGGGGGGGGGCTAGTTACGCTTCAATCACTTTTGACTATCAAAAAGGGCGCTAGCCCTTTAATTTCCAATCGAATGAGCCTGTTTTAAAGTTTCAACGACAATGCCTTCTATAAAAACCTTACATGCCCCCAGGGCATAACTTAAAACCTTTGCACTGATGGTTGTGGGGGAGTGTCCTCCTCAAAAATATATTTTCTATCTGGAAATCAACTACGCTGAACAAAATGGCTATCTCAAAATTTTAATTGGATGTGTTTGGGGAAAGGATGGGCATAGGGGGGCTAGTTACGCTCCAATTACTTTTGACTATTAAAAAGGGCACTAGCTCTTTAATTTCCAATCAATTGAGCCTGTTTTGAAGTTTCAACGACAACGCCTTCTATAAAAACCTTATATGCCCCCAGGGCATAACTTAAAAACCTTGCCCTGAGGGTTGTGGGGGAGTATCCTCCTCAAAAATATATTTTCTATCTGGAAATCAACTACGCTGAACAAAATGGCTATCTCAAAATTTTAATTGGATGTGTTTGGGGAAAGGATGGGCATAGGGGGGCTAGTTACGCTCCAATTACTTTTGACTATTAAAAAGGGCACTAGCTCTTTAATTTCCAATCAATTGAGCCTGTTTTGAAGTTTCAACGACAACGCCTTCTATAAAAACCTTATATGCCCCCAGGGCATAACTTAAAAACCTTGCCCTGAGGGTTGTGGGGGAGTATCCTCCTCAAAAATATATTTTCTATCTGGAAATCAACTACGCTGAACAAAATGGCTATCTCAAAATTTTGATTCGACGTGTTTGGGGGAATGATGGGCGTCGGGGGGGCTAGTTGCCCTCCAATCATTTTTGACTATTAAAAAGGGCACTAGAACTCTCGATTTCCAATCGAATGAGCCCCCTTTGAAGGTTCTATGACGACCCCTTCCATATGAAGTGCCTCTGGGAAAAAAAATAATAAATAATAAAACATTGGAGCCGTATGGCCTTTACTATAGGCAACGCTACAGCGTTGCCTCTGATCAAGTAGTTGCAGGCATCAAGACATGGCTGATTGTAGAAAAAGCCAAGACAAATAGTCGGAGTGAGTGAGAGGCAAATCTCTGAAAAGAGGCTATTGTCCCCCCTCCCGATCTAATATCCATGCAAGAAACACAAGTCTTCTGGAATTTTTATAAGTTGATTACAATCAGCATGTTCAATATCAAATAGCTTTACCAACTGGGCACAAAATTCTTGTTCCACTTCTGCTTGTCTGTAACTTCGGCGTAACTTGTTCTTAGCAATCCCTGAATGTCTTTTATACAGTGCTTTCAATTTTGCCACAGCATTTGGCTTTTGTGTTATTGGAAGACTGGCTAAAGCCCAAAGTTCCAAAACTGCATTAATAGTATGTGAACAGCTATCAGGTAGGGTGCATTTGCTAGTTCTCAGGTTGAAAATAGTCAGTGTAACACCTGACCATTTGTTGGTAGCTGGTACAGGGAAGTTGTACTGACAGCAACTGGCATACCAGCCATACCTCTGCACTAGACCTCGTTGTAACCTTCTTTTTCTCCATCAGTTCAGAAACTACCAAACACTTTTCAAGTCAGCAGTTGGTCGATAGTGCTATAAAGAAATAACAAACTCAGAAATACTAATAGTCAGTGTAGTCTGAATTAAAGATGGCAGATATCATCAACATAGAGTTAAATATAAACATCATAGAGAACATGTAGACATCAAGTAAGTAATAAGACTGCATGTAAGGTTGATTATTCTACAAGGATTGTCCATTAATATCATGCAAACCAGTATAGAAAAGCAATAATTACTAACGTCGTATATAGCAAAATAAGTTGAAAATTTGGATGCTTTGAGGGGTCGGTTAATGATTTCCTATCAATATGAAAATTTACAAACTGCATACAAACACCAAACCTCACATTTAAAACGCCAGGTGATTTGCCACTATGCCAGTGGCATAGTGGCAAAAAAAAATCTTTTTGAAACTCCCTACTCCCACAGGATTATATTTTAGTTATTAATTGTTTTTTATTTGTTTTCTTTAATACATTTAAAAAGTGGCTTTGAAACTTGAAACGAGTAAAACTTATCTGAACAGAGGCTATTGTCGCCCCCTTCCGATCTAATATTCTTAACTTCGAAGTGTTCTTGCATTGTGCTGGAAATGAAGTTTTTCAGTTTTATCAATGAGAACATGATTTTTTTTTTTTTTAACCAATGGAATGTCAATTGGTTAATTATGTATTTGTTGCATGGTAGAAGCATTGCAAGCTTAAAAAATTCCCGCAGTGTGTTTGTAAAAGTAATCTGCGTACAAGCCACTGAAGCCGACTGCCACCCTGTCTCCTGGATTTGCCACATAAGCTACTGGAGGTACCTCGTAGAATATGTAACTTAATTTCTGCTCGTTTTCGGTTTTAATAGTTCCTATTACTTTTATCTGAAAGACTTTCTTTTTTTCTTTATTCTGAAAAATCTGAAAAACATTTTTGAAAAAATTTCTTTTTGGATTTTATTTCACTTAATTGGTACAAGAGGGGACATTCCGTGCTTATTAATTAAAGAATTTCATTGAAAGACACTGCACCTCTTGGAGAAATGGTAGTAAAGACAATTTCAGGGGTCTCTAGCTCTATCTGGATGGTGTATCTTTCCGACGGCATTTTCAGGGGGTTGTTTCTTTGAATGGTGTACCTAGACCTCCTTTCTAAGACTTGATACCACATATATTCTTGTATCTATTACCCCACTTGCCATTTTTCTTGTATGTATTTGATAAAGAATCGACCCCATGTAAACATATGTGTCTTTTGACCTGTAAACCTATTAATCTGAGAGCCAAATAGAAATTTCTTATACCCTTTTTTATGGAAACAATCTCCTGGAAAGTATTTTTATAATAACATATGCCACATGTTTACAAGTAAACAGTTCTTGGAAACAACAGGTCTGGGAAAGAAAGACCTCCTGGTTAGAAAAATTCTGGGTATTTAATGCTTTTTACCGGTTCTTTTGGTAAAATTGCATTTTACCAGTTCATTTGATATTCTAGATATAAAAAAGTATTTTGAAATAACTATTGTAAGTGAAACGCTCCCCTTTTATTCTATGAAACCCCTTGAAAAAGTAGAGTTTCTTTTTAATTTACAATAGTAAAACCTACAGTCCAATGGAGGAACTTTTTTTTAGAATTTAAAGAATTTGAAAAAACTCATCCAAATATTCGTGTCAATTATAGAAGAAAACATAATCTAGTAAAAATTACGAGTACCCAGTCTATTGAATTGTCAAGCCCCCTGTGTGAATTACTATGATTTTAAAATAAAATATTAAAGGTTGAACACAGTAATCCAATGCAAGTTACCTAAGGATTGGAGCCAGAATTCCTTTCAGGACTCAACTTTTCATTTTTGTTTATTTTTTGTTTATTTATTTGTTTTTTTATTATCTATTTTTGTTTATTCAAACTTAGTTCCAAGGAGTCGTATTGGAAATATAACTGCATCAGTTCTCCTATATCCATTAGAAAAAATGCCAATTTCGTTTGACACCGTCAAACGAAATTTTGATACCAGTAGATACATCAAAAGAATCAGATTTTAATGCTGCTTTCAAATATATATAAGTTTAATCAAGTTTAGTCATGAAAATTCAGTGGATTTTCACTTTTCGGGGGCTGAAATTTTATTTCAGCAACTCATTTTGTTGGAAATCAAACTGAAAATTTCCGAAGCTGAAGGACTTATTTCGCTCAAAGATGGGATAAGCTTTGAAAGTACTTATTAACTATCTCTGGTGAAATATGCGTATCAAAGAGTTCGTGGTAACAAACTGTAAGTAAGGAGCGACCCGGCTCAACAGTAACCGAAACTCTAAAAAACGAAATTTTGATACCAGTAGATACATCAAAAGAATCAGATTTTAATGCTGTTTTCAAATATTTATAAGTTTAATCAAGTTTAGTCCCACTCATCAAAAGTTACGCGCCTCAGAAAATTTGCCTGATTTTCGAAAAAAGGGGGAAACATCCCCTAAAAATTATAAAACCTTAATGGAAATCACACCATTAGATTCATCGTATCAGAGAACCCTACTGTAGAGGTTGCAAGCTCCTATCTGCAAAAATGTGGAATTTTGTATTTTTTGCCAGAAGAAAGATCACGGATGTGCGTTTATTTGTTTTTTTGTTGTTTTTTTTTTCCAGGGGTGATCGTATCGACCCAGTGTTCCTGCTGAAAGTTATGAACTTTACCCAATACTTACACATAGTATTGGTTATTGCGAAGTATACAGACGTTTTCAGGGGGGACTATTTCTGGTAGTGGGAGGGTGGGGGGTTATGTGAATGGATCTTTCCATGGAGAAAGTTTTCTTGGCGAAAGGGAAATTTATATGAAGGGGGTGCCGGATTTCCCAGCATTATTTAAAAAAACGATAAGAAATTAAATATAAAAAAAACAAGTGTTTCAGCTGAAAGTAAGGAGCAACATCAAAACTTAAAACGAACAGAAATTATTACGTATATGATTTGGGTTCAACCCCTAGTCAATACCTCGCTCTTTAAGCCAAATATTTTTTTAGTACTTTCATAAGAGCTATTTATTCTAGTTAACGGCCTTTGTGATTAAGGGGTCATTTTTTAAAGAAGTGGAACAAAATTCGAACTTTAGCGTAAAGAGCGAGGTATTGACTAGGGTGCGAACCCCCCTAATGTACGTACTAAAGATAATGAATATAGAAGTTCGTTACGTAAGTTAATTCGTAAGTTACGCATATTTATCTTAGGCAGCGCAATTGCGCTGCCTAAGTAAAGAACGATGTTGGCACAATGTATAATTTATTTTTTATTTTCCATACCAAGGCACTTCGTATCGAAGGAGTTGTCGTAGAAACTTCGAACAGGGCTCATTTGATTGGAAATTGGAGCGGCTAGCGCCCTTTTTAATAGTCGAAAGTGATAGGAAGGTAACTAACACCCTTTCCACGCCCACCATATCCCCAAACATCTCCAATCAAAATTTTGAAATAGCCATTTTGTTCAGAGTAGTTGACTTCCAGATAGAAATTATGTTTTTGGGGACAACCCTCCCCCCAGAACCCTCAGGACAAGGGTTTTAAGTTATGCCCTGGGGGTGTATAAGAACGATGTTGGCACAATGTATTATTTATTATTTTTTTCCTTTAGACAAGGGCACTTAGTATCGCAGAAGTTGTCGTAGAAACCTCAAAAAGGGCTCATTCAATTGGAAATTGGAATGGCTTGTGCCCTTTTTAATAGTCAAAAGTGATTGGAAGGCAACTAACAACCCTTCCACGCCCACCGTTTCCCGAAACACATCCAATCAAAATTTTGAGATAGCCATTTTGTTCAGCGTAGTTGATTTCCATATAGAAATTATGTTTTTGAGGAGGACACTCCCCCACAGCCCTCAGGGCGAGGGAAAGTTATGCCCTGGGGGCATATAAGGTTTTTATAGAAAGCGTTGTCGTAGAAACTTCAAGAAAGGCTCATTCGATTGGAAATTCAAAGGGCTAGTGCCCTTTTGCCCTTTTAGTAGTCGAAAGCGATTGGAGGGCAACTAACCCCCTCTCACACCCACCTTTTCCCATAATACATCCAATCAAAATTTTGAGATAGCCATTTTGTTCAACGTAGTTGAAAGTTCTGGAAACTAGGTCTTTGAGGATGACAACCCCCCCCCCCCACATTCCCCAGGGCAACGGTTGTAAGTTATGCCCTGGGGCATATAAGGTTTTTATAGAAGGTGTTTGCCGCAGAAACTTCAAAAAAGGCTCATTCGTTTGGAAATTGAAATGGCTAGTGCCCTTTTTAATAGTCAAAAGTGATTCGAAGGCAACTAACACCCCTTCCAGGCCCACCATTTCCCCAGACATATCCAATCAAAATTTTGAGATAGCTATTTTGTACCACGCAGTTGAAAGTTCTGGAAATTATGCCTTTGAGCAGGACACTACCCCCATATTCTTCAGGGCATGGGTTATAAATTATGCCCTGGGGGCATATAAGGTCTTAATTGAAATATTTGTCGTAGAAACTTGAAGAAGGGCTCATTCGATTGGAAATTTAAAGGGCTAGTGTCCTTTTTAATAGTCGAAAGTGATTTGAGGACCACTAACCCCCCTCTCACGCCCACCTTTTCCCCGAACACATCCAATCAAAATTTTTAGATTGCCATTTTATTTAACGTAGTTCAAAGTTTTGGAAATTAGGTCTTTAAGGATGACAACCTCTCCCTCCCACTCCCCACATACCTCCCGGCAAGGGTTGTAAGTTATGCCCTGGGGGCACATAAGGTTTTTTATAGAAATCGATGTTGTAGAAACTTCAAAAAGGGCTCATTCAATTGGAAATTGAAAGGGCTACTGCCCTTTTTAATAGTCAAAAGTGATTGAAGGGCAACTAACCCCCCTCTCACGCCCACCATTCCCCCAAATACATCCAATAAAAATTTTGAGATATCAATTTTGTTCAAAGTAGTTGAAAGTTCTGGAAATTAGGTCTTTTAGAATTATAGCCCCCTCAGAGCCCTCAGTGCAAGGGTTCTAAGTTATTTCGTGGGGGCATATAAGGTTTATATAGAAAATTGTTGTAGAAGTTTCAAAAAGGGTACATTTGATTGGAAATTGAAAGGGCTAGTGCTCTTTTTAATAGTCGAAAGTGAGTGGAGAGTAATAAGCCCCCCTCTCACAGCCACCATTTCTCCAAACACATTCAATCAAAGCTTATAGATAGCCATTTTGTTCAACGTAGTTGAAAGTTCTGGAAATTATGTATTTAAGGATGACAAACCTCCCAGAGCCCCAAAGGCAAAGGTATTAAGTTATGCCCTGAGGGCATATAAGGTTTTTATAGATAGTGTTGTCGTAAAAACTTCAAAAGGGGATCATTAAATTGGAAATTGAGAGGGCTAGTGCCATTTTTAATAGTCGAAAGTGATTGGAGTTTAACTAACCCCCCCTCCTCTCACGCCCACCATTCCCCCAAACCCATCCAATCAAAATTTTCAGATAGAGATTTTTTTCAACGTTGCAGAAAGTTCGGGAAATTAGGTCTTTGAGGATGACAACCCCCCCACCAGCCCTCAGGGCAAGTGCTTTATGCCCTGGGGCACACACGGTTTTTATTGAAAGCGTTTTCGTAGAAACTTCAAAAGGGCTCATTTGATTGGAAATTGAAAGGGCTAGTGCCTTTTTTAATAATTGAAAGTGATTGGAGAGTAACTAATGCCCCTCTCCCGTCCACCATTTGCCCAAACACATCCAATAAAAATTTTGAGACAGCCATTTTGTTTAACGTAGTTGAAAGTTCTGGAAATAAGGTCTTTGAGGATGACTACCCCTCTCACAGCCCTTAGGGTAAGGGTTGTAATCTATGCCCTGGGGGCACATGAGGTGTTTATAGAAAGCTTTGTCGTAGAAACTCAAAAAGGGCTCATTTGATTAGAAATCGAAAGGCCTAGTGCCCTTTTCAGTAGTCGAAAGTGATTGGAAGGCTTGACATTTTATAGTAAAGATCGATGTGGGTACAATGTGTTATTTTTTTTATTTTTTTTTTAGACCAGGGCATTTCCTATCGAGGGGGTTGTCGTAGGAACTTCGAAAAGGGTTCATTCAATTGAAAATAGAAAGGGCTGATGCCCTTTTTTATAGTTGAAAGTGATTGGAGGGCAACCAATACCCCTCCCACGCCCACCCTCTTATTTGCCCATTATATTTAAAAACTAAATTTTGCCTTAAGATTAATTCAAAATGCACAGTGTTAATGCTAATTCCCAATAAGGCATCTCAGCAGTATCCCAAGAACGACTAAGGGTATTATGTTTAAATTTTCGGGGCTGCTTCTGCTCCTAAAATTTAACCAAATCGAAATAGCGTAAGTGTATCAAAGCTATCAAGAAAAGTAAACAGATTTTTTTGTGAATGGTATCAAGTTTTCCGTTTCAGGTCAACTAGAGGAGGTATGAAACTAAATTAAACACTGCTATTTGTGTCCAGATTTTTAAAAGGGTGTATGTTGCTAAAAATTTCTGAAAATTTTTCTCCAGCATACAAATAGCCAAACTATACAGTATTAAAAAAACAAAAGGATTTCAAGTATTAATTTCTTTTCGCTGAAAAGACTATGTCAATATAAGATGAACAGAAATTAATTAAAAAAAGCTTTTTCCACAAAATAAGTTTTTCAAAGAAAAGTAAAGAACTCCATTAAACTAAAAATGAGCAAAAATAAAATCAAATAATCTACCAAGCGTGAACCTACCACAAATCAGCATCGATAAATAAATGAAACCCAGAACGATCAGAAATTACAATAAATAACCGAGTCAAACTCAAAACTAGCAGAAATTAACATGCGTTGGGCTCAAAACCCCTATGCCTTCCCATGGCCAGAACATAATTTGCACTTTACTGAAAAAAATACAAATGAATGTGCACTGTCAGTTTAATATACATATACTGATATTTAGTAATCAAAATGTTAATATTATTTGATTTATTTAAGTTATAAAACTAAAAACATTTATATTTTTTTCAGTAAAGTGCAAATTATGTTCTGGCCTTAATGCATTACGAATACCAATTGCATTTTACAGGTTAAAAAGATTAATGTTGTGCCTAGCCTAGGACTAGCTGTAGAAAAGCTAAGATCTGAAGGCGAGCATTCACAGTTTATCAACCCTAAAATTATATCAAATGTAAGACAAGGTCACTAATTTTTTTTGAAAAAAATCTACGCCCTTCTTCTCTGTTCTCATGAAAGCTAGTCATTACTCTCTCAAAAACGAACAGATTTTTTATAGGTTCAATGGGACCTATAGGTTCAATGGCCATTTAATTTTAATCTCAATAAGCTTCAGAATCTGCAAATGTCTGTATATGGTCAACCTTTGTCCAACTTAAATTTTGCTGATGCGAGCTATTGGCTTCTGTATGACTTAAGTATGTGCATTATGTCAAGACGACCACAATTTTGAAAATGGTCTTAACTATCAGGAATGAATCAAGTATAAAAGTTATGTAATACATGATATAAGTGGCAGTAAGAATTTAACCCAAATTAAAAATGTGCTGATTCTTTTAGAGTTAAATTTTAGCGAAGCTTTACCCAGCTAATTCACTCCTATGGTATTTGCTTTTCACGAATTTCGGAACTTACTGCTGAAAACCTGTAGTGTCTTTTACCCTGTAGTGTCTTTTACCCTGTAGTTTACCCTGTTACCCTGTAGTGTCTTTTCCTCCGTAATAAAGACCCTTCAGATTCTAAATATTTTGAAAGGCGATTCTGAAAGTTCTAAAATTAGTAGTCTTTGTATCCCTTGTAGTCATCTAAACAAAACAAATATTGAAAATTACCTTAAGACTTTGGTCGTGAATACCGTGTCCTTAAAGAAGGACATTGGATTGGAATCTAGATTGTTTCAAAAACTTCCGTTGATATATTCGGTACTTTTGGGAGGGATTATAAAGCATAGCTATTTTTGGAGAATTTCCTTGGAAAATTTCCTGCAATAATTATAGAAAATAGATACAAACTAATTTTATGAGTTAGTGTGGATTTCATGCAATGCTGTTTATTTTGTTAAGAGCCCATGAATATAATTTTAAAGCTGTTTCAAATATATTTACAAGTGTATTTGTCTTAAATGATTATATCAGTGAAAATGCAGTGAAGTATTATAAACGTGAAAACGCATTATGAACGTAGAGATGTCGAACTTATGTACTGAGTAGTTTTTGTTGTTTTTTTTTTTTATTCTAAGCTTATTGCGTATTAGAACGAAGTTGGATACTAGTTACAAAAACTCCTTTGTCCCTCTAGCGAGCCCATTCTTGATCAACTTAAACGGGTACCCGGAGCAAAACAATTATTTTTGGTATTGGTTAGTTTGAAATTACCAGAGCGAGAGTCAGCAGTAAAAATAAATGAATTGGACAGACAAAATATTACATTGAATCTCGCTACTTTAGAAAAAATGATTAAATCTAAATAATCAGTTTTAAAATTTGTCTTTTCAAAATAAAATCTTCAGCCAATAAAGGATTGACGATACTATATAAAAGGACTCTCCAGTCTTGCATTATTTTATGAGACTTACTGGTCGTGGGTCCCAGTGTAGTTAGTCAATTTATTGATGTTTTATTAGAGACAAAACAAAGTAACATTGTACATTTCTTTAAAGGTTACCCAGAATTTCAATTACTTCTCCTGTTTCTCTAGGGAACCAATAGGAGATCTAATTACCAAATACCCGCAGTAAAAAATAGTTTTTGAGATATTGTCTAGTTTGAAACCAGAAGTGCAATAGTCAGTAGCGAAAAAAATATACCGCTTATGTCCACTCTGTTTAAATACAGTGGGCAGCCGGACACTCTATAAAAACTGCACTATTTTGAATGAGTATGAACAAACGTGTAGCCTATGCAATCCTTATAAGCTACACAGAGGATATGCAGTTCAAATATAGGATTGTAAATCCTACATTGAAGAAGTTTGTGACTCTCACATTAGAGGATTCCTATGCTCCAACTCTCACTATGATAAGGAGGAACAGTGGGAAAATACCTATCCTGATATGATATCAAAAATCCAAAACGAACTTTTAGCTTATTTCTAAGGGATTGGTATTGTTGTAGATTTAAATAGTTTGGAAGGAAGAACCTGGTCTACACTTCTATTGTTGGAATAATAAAAGAGTATAGTCTATACGTCATCGATATGAAAACACTGGCTATTATTATTATTATAAGAGTTCTTACTTTTATTTGTCTTTTACGGAGAATGAAGATTCTTTGTGCAGTATTGCAGTGAATAAGCAAAATAAAATACACAAGCCAACTAAATGATCTACCACTACTAGCTGTTGTCGATGATGATGGAACCTCATCAGCTGACAACCTCATTACACCGATGATGATGTGTAAATGAAGGAACCTGAAGATAATGAGAACAAACAGTTTTTGATCATGTATTCTTAATAATAAACAAAATTTATCGATAGCACGCTTCATTCTTAGGCCTGTAGTATACACGCTTTTATCGTATACACGATAAAAGTCAGAAGACAAATGTGGTTGCATAGGGTTAGTTTCTGTATACGAATACATATAAGAGAAATGGCACGTGGGGCATATATACAAGAAAACATGTAGCATTGCCTCTCAGAACGGAGGTGTAGGTACATCGTTCAGGGAGTAATGCCCTGAAAATGCTTTCGGAAAAGAACACCATCCAGGGAAAGCTAGATACCCCCTGAATATGCCTTCACAACCATTGTCAGCATCTCTACTGGCATCTTTACTCCTGGCGTATTGATTCCTTTAAAATGAAATTCAATAGAGAAACTTCTAGGTAAAAAAAAACTGGGGTGCCACGCCACTTCGTGACTCGTGAAAGATCAAATCTTGAGTTCTTAGTGGTATGGCCTGTTATGAGAAAGGGACCTCAAGGCAACCTTGCTAAAATACAATTGTCATCTATTTTTAGACAAGATAATATTAATTGCCTTTTAGCATCCCAGCCGAAAGCCCCATTTGGGAAAATTAAATACTCCCATCTTGACCAATAGTAAAATGCTTAAGAAATATAATGACCATTTTCAGGGCCGTATCCAGGATTTTTGTTCAGGGGGGGGGGTTTACTAATTTTTGACTCAGTTTTCGACTAATTTTACTGATTTTTACCTAGGTTCTACTAATTTTCGACTTATTTTCGAGTCGGTCAAAAATTTCGGGGCGGGGGGTTCAAACCGGGTAACCCCCCCCCCTGGATACGGCCTTGACCATTTTTCAGGGCCGTATCCAGGATTTTTGTTCAGGGGGGGTTTTACTAATTTTTGGCTTTTTTTGGGGGGGGGTACTAATTTTTGACTCAGTTTTCGACTAAATTTACTGATTTTTACCTAGGTTCTACTAATTTTCGACTTATTTTCGAGTCGGTCAAAAAATTTCATGGGGGGTTCAAACCGGGTAACCCCCCCCCCTGGATACGGACTTGCCATTTTTTACATATTTAATAAAAAATAATTCAGTGTTTTTAGTTTTTAACATGGGAAGCAGTCATGTAAATTTTTTCCCCCTTATGTTTTTTTGTCACTGCTAATGGCATGCTGAAACTAAATAAAAATATTTTTCATGGCTTATTTGAAAGGAAACCGATATACCTTCCTGGTTTTTGTAACTAATAAAACATAGCATTCAAAATAAATCACAACTTTTGACAAAACTGTAGTTTTTATACAAGATGATATAACAAGAATATAACGTGATGTATGGTTGGATTGAACCATAAATGACGCCATACAAAAAATTCTAAATGAGTAAGTCATAGGCAGCGCAATAGAGGTATTGCAGCGCTATCGATAAATGTCTGAAACCCGAAGCGAAATAAAAAAATTTAAAAAAAGAGCAAACATTTTTTTTTTCTAAATGGCTTGAAGCTTAGAATCGTTAATCCCTAGGTCAAGGGTGCCCTGATGTATAGAAAAAAAATGTTTTTCAACCAAGAGAGCCTCGATATGCAAAAAAGTAGACTGGGGCCTTTTGTAAGTAATAAAACATAGAATTAAAAATAAATCACAACTTTTAACACAGCTGTAGTTTTTATACAAGATGATATAACAAGAATGATGTGATAAATGTTTGGATTCAACCATAAATAACGTTATTCTAAAACTCTAAAAGAATAAATCACTTTAAAGAGCAGCTCACGAAAAAGTGATGACAGTGTGGATTGTTCTCAACTAGATTTTTTCTAGGAAAAATGTGAAAGATTTTCCTGTGTGGGATAAATATAAAACAGGCCAAAAAAAAACAAAGCAACCATTTGAACATGATTCAAGGATACTTTTGATTTTTGAGTAAAGCTGATTCACGATTCAAGTACTTTATGAAGGGAAAGACTTAATTACTTTATTACTTAATTACTTTAAGAGTGGCTCGGGTACAATAATCCAAGAAATACTCTAAAAACCAGTTTATGGCAACATTTTAAATAATGCGACGACGCTTTAGGGAGTGAGGTATGTACAAAAGTTCATCAAAATCTAGAACTTACAAGAGAACAAATCGAAAGAACAGACCAAATATATGCCCAAAAATTTCATAGAGGATACAGATATCACTGTAATGCAAAAATTCGTTGCTTTTAAACAAACAATTCGTGGTAATGAACTGTAAGTAAAGAGTTACAAGGCTCAATAGTAACAGAAACTCTAAAAATGGAATTGTGATATCAATAAATATTTCAAAAGAATTTGCTTATTATTCTAGTTCCAAATATATACGGTAACAATTAATGAGTTTAGTTTTGCTCGAAGGCTACGGGCCTGAAAAAATGTGCCTGATTTACGAAAAAGGGGGAAGCACCCCTTAAAGTCAATGAACCTTGATAAAAATCACACCCTCAGATTCATTGTCTCAGCGAACTCTACTGAACGGAAATTATTACGTACACTAGGGGGGTGGCCCCCTCCTGAATACCTCACTCTTTAAGCTAAAGTTTAACTTTTTGCTCTAATTATTTAAGAATGACTCCTGATACGCAAGGGCCGCTTAATTAGAATCGGCCGTTTAATTAATTAGGCTCTTCATGCTTTTTAAAAGGTCTAAAAAGAACTTGACCGTAAAAAGTGAGGTAACTGAGGAGGGGGAAACCTCTCTTATATACTTAACAATTTCTGTTCGTTTCAAGTTTTAGTGTTTATCTTTACATTGAGTTGAAAATAAAAAAAAAATTTATTTAATCTAGTAAAAGACAAAGATATTGCCAGTGATGCTCCAGATTCAGTTTTCTGGTAGAATTTTAATTTGCCACGGGTCTTTTTCGTAGTTTTTGGTCTTTTTAATAAATCGATGGTAATTCAGAGCTAAACTGTATCATTAATAAACTGCTTCTTTATTAACACCTAATTTTTTGGCATTGTCATTGAAAAAAAGAAGAAAAATTAAATCTTAGATTTTAGAAAATAAATTTGCTCCCCAATCCCCCCCCCTAAATTTCGGATATTGACACCACCACTCCTCTCTTTCCAATATGATCCCTTCCAGAGACGAGGCAAAGACCATGAATCATCAAGACTTTCTTAAAAATGTCTATCAGATGCATTTTGGGAAAATACGAGATATGTGTATGTGGGGGGGGGGGGGGGGGTTATCTGTCCTCTGATTGCTTTGAATCCTAGAAAGGGCACTAAAAATTCTGATTACCAATTCAATGAATCCCCTCCGAAGTGTATACGTCCAGTACAGAGTTATTTACCTGGAGCTTCGCATAGTGTTAGGATGTGTTCCTTACTCTGTTTGTTCCTGTGCTTCATTTTTTCTGAAATTGTTATTACTTTTTTTTGCTCAAGTCTTTGGTCCTCTGTTTTTCTCTGTTACTGTTTTTATTCACTCCTCCGTATTTTATTGTGTTATTTTCTGTGTTTTTGTTTCCCGAATTCGATTTTTTGCTCCTCTGTTTTTGTGTCGTTTCCTTCTCATGCTCTTCTGTTTTTGTCTCACTTTGTTCCTGTGTTTGACGTATTCATTTCTTTGTTCGTAGTTTTATTAGGATTTGACTGTGACAAAATGTAAGAACAATACAAAAAAGAATCGTATAAGCTTGATTTTTTTTTGTATTAAGATAAATTGTGTCATAATCTGGATTAACGGCTACTGCAGATTTTCATTTGCAAATAAGAACAAACCTAGCTATGGGCTTTTCAACTTTCCTGTTAAAAAAAAATCCAATCTCATGAGATACCGCTGAAAACTTGTCCGTTTTCGCCACTGAATTTTACGTAAGGGCTACTTTGTAGTTTGTCGCCATATAGGGTCATAATTTCGTTTAGTAAGTTTCTATAATGTGGTTCCTATCAACCTGAATTTCCTGAGTTTGTTCTTCTCCTCCTTCCATCCAATATCGCTTGGTTCTCTTTCTCCTCTGTATTTGTCTCACTTTGTTTTTGTGTTTGACCTTTCTTGGTTCTTAGTTTTATAAGGCTTTGGCTATAACAAAAAGTCATGCGAACTGTTATCTGTTTTGTCACGAAAATTACAGTTCAGTACTTTTACATAATTCGTAAACCAAAGTGTTGCTCCCGCAACACAAATAGAGGGGACGAAAACTCAATCATTTCACAATGGTATGGGAGATATGTGGTTAACACGTTAATCCCACGTCATCGACATCATAATCTAAATAGTATTTGTATATAATCAGTTGCCACAGAACAGTGGTAAGTAGCCATAGAGAGCAGATGATGTGTCTTGGGAGACAAGTTTTCCTCAGGACTCCCCTTCCCCCTATGACTTCCACTGCGTTTCAAAGGCAGTATGTGATGTGATTTTTTGTAAACTAAGGCTTAGAATGTTTTTTTTTTTTCCAAAATATCACATTATCCCCTTTTATCACTCATAGAAATATTAGTTAAACATAGGAAGTTTTGATATGAACTGTTTTTGCTCCGAATAACTTATGCTTAAAGCGCCGAAATAGTCAAGACTGAAAAAGTACGTTTTAGTATTTATGCTCTCCTCAAAAATGTAAGTGCTGTAATTTAGCCCCTTTTAAACAACCACTGTTTTGTTGGTTTTTTTTTTGTTTTTTTTTGTGTGTGTGTGTTTTTTTCTTGTTTTTTTAGCAATATCAGACGAAGTAACGGTGTGAAGTCATAATATCGGCTCAGGGTGTTTGAGGCAGGATTGTCTCCTCACTAAAATGAAACTCTTTATTTTGCTTCTTTTTTTTGCGGTATTCGGTTTACAGTTTCCGAATTCACCAATTTCGTGTGTGCTTCAACTTTACCATGATAGCAAACGCAGAAAAGCTATGGAAATACTACTAGAAATTACGGGATATCCTACCTGCCTGGCTACAATACTATTAAATATTCTGTTGAGTGAAAAAGAGGGATTAGTAGAATGGAAGTAGAACTAAAAATATTTTGATTGCAAGTTAAATTAAACGTTTTTTACTGCAAATCACTGCTTAAAAGGAAATTCTTTACTCGTCCTATTTTGAGGCTCTGACTCTGGTCATCTACCCCCTCCCTCTCATCAAGCCTAAACATTGGAACTTCATAAATATAAGTGTATTTTCCGAATTTAGATGATAAGCATCCATCCGGGCAGGGCGGATCCAGAATTTTTTTTTTTTTTTTGGGGGGGGGGGGGGTGGGAATAGGTTGATCCGATAAATTTGCGTTAGGAGCAAGTTTAATTAACGCAAACTTGCGTTAATCAAGTAAATTACACGACTTTATACGACGTTGGGGGACGCGCGCCCCCATCCCCCCTGGATCCGCCACTGCATCCGGGTTCTCGATGAAAGGTTGTTTATGGTGTCAATTACTGTTTTCTACGAGTAACTCCTCTCATCTCCTTATGAGCTTTCTCTTCTCGCGCTGTTTTAAAGCTGTCAGAAAGATCTTGAAGGCACTCAGATTTCTTAGAGGAGGAAACATTTAGGACAGCGTCCTTAAAACAAACGCACTCCAAAACAATTTGGTCGTTTTATTTTTACACCAGTGATATTTCAAATTACATTTGGAATGAAATATATATTTCGTGCCTTTTTTTACGTTACGTAAGTATTTCGTTAATTAGTTACGAAATAAGATGAACGCAGTGCTTATTGACAGCCTTGATCTTATCATCAAATCAATTGTAGGTGTTTTTTTTTTTCCAAAAGACTGTAATTAAGCTAGTAGCTAAACTTAAAAGGCCCTATGGCTAGTAACAAAACTGTAACTTTAACCTTACACAACTTGAATTTGTATACGGCTTTAGACCATTTCTATTATAATTACATCAATTATCAATGATTTTTCCCTTATGGCTCGATCTTTTTTTCGAACAGCAGTAGAATAGTATTGTGGAAGATGCCTTTTTTCCTTAATTTCTACTTGGATGTAACTCTGAATAATTCAGCTTTTCGAAAAAACTGTATTTTTTTAATGAGGGCAATTTTGGATAAAAAAGAATACATGAATCTTTCTTTGTTGCCTTATTTGTTTTTTTGTTGTTTTTTTTTTTTTTTGAGTGATATTTTATATGTTTTGGTGTAATATTTTGGTTTTAATATATTTTGGAATATATTTTGGTAATATTCTTTTTTTTTACTTATTTTTCAAATACATTCAAAATATGGCTTTAAAACTCGAAACGAGCAAATTTATCTGAACAAGAGGTAGGCTACCCCCCCCCGAATTCACTATTATTGGCGTTTAAGTGTTTTCGCTAAATTTTTAATTATGTCCCAGTACGACTCCTGAAACACTATGTTTGCTTAATTATAACAATAAAAAGTTGCTTTTTTAAGTACTAAAAAACTTCAGCGTAAAGAACGAGGTGTTGAGGAAGAGCTGCCCCCTCATACACGTAGTAATTTCTGTTCGTTTCAAGTTTTATTGTTGCTACTTACTTTCAGTTGGATAAACATGTTTTTTTTTATTTAATACCTTATAAGGTGCAGCAGCAACGCAGAACACGCGAAGTTTGGACTCTAGGCATTTTTGGTACAGCTTCTTTTATTTCTGTTATTTTTTTTACCCCTTAATTGGCATATGGGGACACAAGGTGTAAATCAGAAAGTGGAAAGTGTGCAACCGCTCATTTTGACGAATAAATGGCATCTAATTTCCTCGTTTCATATCTATTATTCGTCTATATTCCACATATTTTCCTTTTATGTGTTGCTCGAATTACTGTCCTCGTACTAGGATGTTACTCCTTTTTCCTGTACGTGCCTTATGAGAATACCTTATAAGGTGTACTCTTACCGCAGAACATGTGGAATTTGGACTTTAGGCATTTTTGGTACATCTTATTTTATGTCTGTAATTTTCTCACATCGTTAATTGGTCCTGTCACTAGCTGTGTAACAAGAATTATTTCTAATAATGGCGTTACCGAACTACATTATAAGCATTATAAATCGTTTTTTTTTTTTTTTTTTTTTCACCGATAACCGACAAGATTAACTGAGCCAGCTGTTGTGATTTTCTTTCTTCATTGAGTAACAAGCCTACTAATATTGAGATTAAACTGAGGAGTAGCCACCTTCAAAAATTTTGTACACCAGGCGGCACAACCTACGTGTGGCGAAAATGTGCCACAATGAGGCACGAAGTTTTCACACTAAAGAGGCACAGTGTGGTAGAACCGTGCCACCCTTGTCTGTAAAAGTGACGTTCCCAAGACGTGCACTGGATAGCGGAGAGTGAATGACACCCAGGATTAGCCATATCAACTATAAGCATGATAATTATATAGATTTTATTGTATAGTTTGAATATGTGAATATGTTGGAAATGACACATCTCTCTTTCATATAGGCACTTACTCCTCAATTTACTTTGGTTGGAAAACACACTTTTATTGAAAATAACTATTAATTTAGCAGACCTTAAAAAGCTGCATTAAAAGGCTTCATCAGTTTCATCAAAAGCTCTCCTTAATTTTTGATTTCAAATTTAAATTCATCTACAAATTTTATTATAAACACAAGGAAATCTTTTCTTTGCCAAAGACTTCATTTCCAAGTTTGAAATATTTTTCAAAACACCGCTTTAATGGATTTCTTTTTTTGCTTCCCTTAAAATTGTGAAAAATCTACTTCCACCCTTTTGCCATAATACCAATTGGGTTACTATAATGTCAATACTAAATACTATTAACGCCAATGCTATCATAATAGCGATCGCGAATGGGTGCTTTAATGAATTTAATCTTTAGGCACAAAAAGTATGCTTACCGCAAATATCATATGAATTACTATACGGTGGTATGTGACCTATTTATTCCCCTTAAAACTTGCACGCCTAAAAAAACCCCTTCCCTGTGTAAAAAGTCCTCGTTCTCAAAATGTGTTCCCCATTTCTCCTTAACTCTTTCCTAATCACTAATTGTGCCTCCATTCCTATATTTAAAACTAGGACAAGTCCAGATTGACCGATTCTTCTCAATTTTTAACATGCCAATATAATATCCTGCTATTATGCCGTCTTGCTGAAGCTTCCAGGTCTTCCAGGGCTAAACAAAAAGCAGGTCGTCCTTGAAATGGGTGGGAGGAGCTCGTAATTAATAATTCAAGAGGAATTTGAACTTATTGAGAGGAGACTGAATAGACTGGGAAGGGGGAGGAGCTCGCATATAAACACGTATCCGTGATCTTTCTTCTGGCAAAAAATACAAAATTCCACATTTTTGTAGACAGGAGCTTGAAAACTTTACAGTAGGGTTCTCTTATACTCTGAATCTGAGGGTATAATTTTCATTAAGGGTCTATAACTTTTAGGGGGTGTTTCCCCCTTTTTTCGAAAATCAGGCAAATTTTCCCAGGCATGTAACTTTTGATGGATAGGAATAAACTTGATGAAACTTATATATTTGAAATCAGCATTAAAATCTGATTCTTTTGATGTATCTATTGGTATCAAATTCCGTGTTTTAGAGTTTCGGTTACTATTGAGCCGGGTCTCCTTTCTTACTGTTCGTTACCACGAACTGTTTGATTTAATCTTCAGGCAAAATAAAAATATGCTTACCGCATATACCACAGGAATTACGACACTAACGGTGGTGTGTGACCTATTTATCCCCCTTTAAACTTCCACGCCTTTAAAAAAAAGCCTTCCCTGTATAAATAGTCCTCACTCTCGAAATGTTTTCCCTTTTCTCCTTAACTCTTTCCTAATCACTAATTGTGGCTAAATTCCAATCTTTAACTAGGACCATGGGCGCCCATAAGGGGGGGGGGGGGGGGCAGGTGCGCCCCCCCCCCCCCTGAGTGAATGATGCTGCCTTAGTTTTATATTTTTGTCTTGAGATTTCTATTATATAGCATTAAAAGTGCCAATTAGACCAGGTTTGCCCCCCCCCCTGGAATTCAGCTTATGGAATTCGCCCATGACTAGGACAAGTCCAGATTGACTGACCCTTCTCAATTTTTAACACGCCAGTATAATATATTGCTATTATGCCGTCTTGCTAAACCTTCCAGGTCTTCCAGGGCTAAACAAAAATCAGGTCATCGTTGAATGGGGTGGGAGGAGCTCGTAAGTAAGAATTTAACAGAAATTTGAACTTATTGAGAGGGTGTAAAGAGGGAGACTGAATAGACTGGGATGGAGGAGGAGCGCGCATAGGTGTGTTGACCCCGGGCGGATTGGTGTTACAGTTAGTTGTTAGTAGTAGTATAAATAAGCATTCGTTAACACCATTTTAAAAAAAAATCGAAACGTATCTTAACCTCATTTTTCTCAACTCACCGACTTTCTTTATGTCTGTCATATTTGTGACAAATGCGTTTGTTTGTAAACTATTTTCAACCACTTACGAATATTTGATTACCTGCCAATTTGGGGAGGGGTAGGCTAATAACTCTAGATCTCAACAAATTGTCCCCTTCCATAATTTTAAAAAAGTACTTTTTGCACGTTTGCTTTTCAAAAGAAATTGTAAAAACCCCTACCCCCCCCCCCTACATTTCTTCAATTGGTGGCCCTTGTGCTGTATACCATAAAATTTTAATTTGTCCAGTACAAAATGGCAGAAATTGGCACTTTCTGTGGCAGGGTGTTCATCAAGATTGCAGTCCTTTTAGAGAATTCCCTCCCTATTTTCTAAAATTATGCAAACTTTTATCTTACTCAACCTTTTTGAGCAATCTGAAATTTAATTATTCTTTTAAATTTAAAATCTCCGCAAAAAAGGAGATTATTTCTGTTTATTTATTGTTCTTAAGATCTAGGTTTTTTATTTCAGCTTGAAATAATGTTGGCACTGATCACTCTTTACATACAGTTCGTTACCACGAACTGTCTGGCAATAATTCGTTAATAACAATTCGGAAAACATTTTTATACTCTTCTGTGAAGTGTTCGTCATGTAATGTAATTTTTATTATTATTATTATAATTTTTATTTCATTTTATTATTATAATTTTATTTATTTTATTATAATTTTTATTAATTTATATAATCTTTATATGTTATTATAATTTTTATTTATTATATTATTATAATTGTCTCCTTATTAGGTTTCATTGTGTCCCCCTCTCCACCCTCTGGAAATTGAAAAATACCTATACCTTGGCGTTTTCATTAAGAAAAACAAAAAAATAATTCCCCCACCCCATACATTTTTGTTAATTGGTGCCTGTGATGTCATTTAACAAAATACTTTTCATATTACTGCGGCCAATATAATGGCATATCGGGACTTAAGTTTACTACGAGCAAAGTTTTGACTTTGAAATCTAATTTTACTGTTAACACAAAAACAAAAATAGTTTCTTAGAGATTAGAAAAATACTTGTTTAAAATTAGTGTCGGTCACTTTTGGCACAAGTTGCTGTTTAGCTACAGTTCGTTGTCAAGTACTGCTTGATAAGAATTCGTTGATAACAGTCGGAAAACATTTTTTTTTTTCATTCTTCTGTGAAGTGTATGCCATACAGGGATTCTAATTGAGAGCAAAGGGATGAAAATTGCCTCCTCCTGAATTTCATTGCTCTGTCAAGGGTGTCAATTGGGAAGCAAGATATTTACCCCCTAGATTTCTACCCGCCGCCTTAGAGTGTGAAAAATCCCTTTTTAGTTGGTATTTTCACTGAAGAATACCTTTTTTGGGCACTTTTATTGAAAATTGGAAAGAAACCCCCCCCCCCACCTTTCTCTCCTACAATTTTGTGGATTGACAATCGCTAACTTTTAAACCTGCTGTTCAAATGGTAAAAATTATTCTCTTGTGATACAGTTTTGGTCTGAAAACCAATACAATTTATTTTATAGCATTGACAGTGGGTTTTGAACCGTGATTCTGACGCAATAACAGAAAATACATATATGAATTTCTGAGCCCAAGGCTGTATGCAGGGGGTTGGGGGGTTTAACTCCTTAGTTTTTAGAATACCTTTTTGGTTTCTTCATTAAGAAAATTGATGAAAAAACTTGCCCCTCTCCCCTATATGTTTGTGAATTAGTGATTCTGATGTCATGTTGCATAGTACTTTTTGACTTACTGTAGCCATTATGAGTTCATCCAGAGTTTACTACGACTGTACTTCTGACCTTAATATTTGACTTAACTGTTACGCAAAACTAAAATAGCTATCTAAACATGAGAAAATACTTGTTCTACACTTGAACTAAAAAAGTAATTAAAGGCATTTGCATGTTCCTCCAATTATGTATTTTGTTGGGAGTTAGCAGTAATAAACTGCTTCCTGCGGAGGTCAAATGTTCGAATTAGATGAAATTCTCTTTGGCACTTTTTGCTTCCGAAACTCGTCCATAAATTATTATTCGTTTAGTGTTTTCTTTGCTCGTTTTTGGATAACGTTAGGATGATATGGAGAATTCAGAGAATACACCCTTATATGGTAAATTTAGGGAGATACACAGGGGAGGCTGGGCCCAAAAAATCCTAAATTTTCTTTTGGGGCACTTTTTATTCAATTTATCAAGTAAAAATATCCCTAATAGGTTCCCATGAATTGCCCCCTCTCCAAAAAAAAATTTATGTGCACCTGTCGGTTCAACAAAAATCTTTAGGGTGGCGTCACATTATTGTGCAACCAAGTTCAACCCTGGAAATCAATAAATAAAACTAATTCATTAAATTCGAGAATTTTTTTCAAATTTTTCAAATTTTTTTCAAATAAAATTTCAAATTTATGTTTGTAATCTGCAAGATAGTTGTGCTAGTTCCGTTGGCGTAAAGTTAAGGTAGGTGCAGCGAAGCCCTGCGCCCCATAGATTTTAATCATACATAAATATATTTCATAAATATATTTAATCATCAAATATATTTCAGACGAAAGTTATGCATGACACATAAAACGGACTTTTAAAAATCAGAGATTATTCAAGTAATGTCCCATCTATAAATCACTTTTAGTAGGAATTTAAATAAAAGTTGCTTACAGCAACAAGAACATGAAAAAAATGCCCCCCTGGACCTACCTTTAGGCATGTTTATATCTAAAAGCCACCTGTTTCTGAAAAATTTCTTTGGTTGTCTCAAAATTATGAAGTTTTTAGGGCAGTACAGTGGCGGATCCAGGGGAGGGGCGAGGGGGCGCACCCCTTTCCCCTAAAGTAGTCTAAAGTAGTGTAATTTACTTAATTAACGCAAGTTTGCGTTACTTAAACTTGCTCCTAACGCAAGTTTATCGAATCAATCTATTTTGCGCCCCCCTCCCCCTAAAAAAAATCCTGGATCCGCCCCTGGGGCAGTACCACATTTTTTTTCTGACGGACCGTATTTTAAAAAGTAAGCTGTGCGACGAATCTAGCTCTATTCCCTTTTCTAGAGCTACTAATTAAAAAAACTGTTTCCACAAAATAAGTTGTTAAAAAAAGTAAAGAACTCATTAAATCAAAAATCCCTATACTTTCTAAAAGTGAGAAATATAATTTACACTTTATTGAAAAAATTTGAAATGAATGTGTATTGTCAGTTTAGTATGCATGTGCTGATATTTATTCCTTAAAATCTAAATTAATTTTTGATTTCTTAAAGCTATGAAAGTGAAAACATTTAAAAGATTTTTTTTCAGTTAAGTGCAAATATATTCTGGCTATTAGAAAGCATAGGGGTTTTGAACCCTACTCATGTTAATTTCTGCTCGTTTTGAGTTTTTAATTATAATTAATTAAAAGAAACTTTTTCCACAAAATAAGTTTTTCAAAGAAAAGTAAAGAACTCCATTAAACAAAAAATGAGCAAAAATAAAATCAAATAATCTACCCAGCGTGAAACTACCACAAATCAGCATCGATAAATAAATGAAACCCAAAACGATCAGAAATTACAATAAATAACCGAGTCAAACTCAAAACGAGCAGAAATTAACATGAGTAGGGCTCAAAATCCCTATGCCTTCCCAAAGCCAGAACATAATTTGTACTTCACCGAAAAAATATAAATTTTTTCACTTTTGTAACTTTAATAAATCAAATAATATTAACATATTGATTACTAAATATCAGTATATGTATATTAAACTGACAATGCACATTCATTTGTATTTTTTTTCAGTAAAGTGCAAATTAGGTTCTGGCCTTGGGAAGGTATAGGCATACGTTGTACAAATGACAACCTGCCATCCGTATGCAATTTGTCAAAGGGTATATCAGCAATATCTTAAAGAACAGTTTCGTGTGTGAAATTAAAACTTACAACGCTTGTTGTGGCGGATGTTGAACTAACCAAAAGACAATATTTGCACCATAATACTACTGATTCTACTCCTACAACTACTACTGCTGCTACTATTATTATTACTGCTACTACTACTACTGGTATTAAAGCTAATACTACTACTATTAACTGTACTCCTACTGCTACTACTATATTTACTTGTGCTACTACTACTACTGATAAACCTAAGGGTATTTCGGCGAAAATTTTGGGCAATATTGTAACTGGATTGAAATAAATCGTAACTCACTATGCCCATATAGGCTGTCAAGAGGACGTATCAGCAATGCTTCCGGACCGGCTGATGGTATAAAGTTAGAAATTTCATCGTGTGTTCAAGGGGATGTTGAAAAAAGGTGCTATTTGTGTGCTGCGACTAATGCTACTACTCCTCCTTCAACTATTGCTGCTCAGAATTACTTAACCTTTCAACAATGCTGGAAAAAATTGATGTCCTCAAAATTTAGGATGTTTTTTATGGGAAATGATGGGCGTGGGGGGTCTCTCAAATCACTTTGACTCTTAAAAAGGTCACTATAACTTCGAATTTAAAATCAAATGAGACTCATCTGAATTTAATATGACCACCTATCCCATAAAAGACTTATATGCCCCAGGTTATAATTTAAAGCCCTTGCCCCAGGGCTCTGGGGGGTTGTGCCAGCCCTGGAGGCATTGTTATATATTTTTAGGACTATTTTTAACAAAACTGCCATCGCACAATTTCAATCAGATATATTTGGTGAAAAGAGGGGTAGTTGGGTGGGAGGGGGGGCTACTTGACCTCCATCAATATTGACTCTTAAAAGGAAACTGGAACTTCCATTTTCAACCAAATGAGCCACGTCTAAAGTTGATACAACCAACCCTTCCATAAGAACTTCAAATGTCCCAGGGCCATAACTTACAATCCTCGCCCTCAGGCTCTGGTGGTTTGTATCAATCTCAATACCATTGTTATATGGTATTTGGACTGTCATAGGCAGCGCAATAGCGCAGCCTAAGTAAAGAACGATGTTGGCACAATGTAGTGTTTACTTTTTTTTATTTTTTCTAGACCAGGGCACATTCGATTGGAAACTGGAATGGCTAGTGCCCTTTTTAATAGTCGAAAGTGATTGGAAGCCAACTAACACCCCTTCTACGCCCATCATTTCCCCAAACACATCCAATCAAATTTTGAGACAGCCATTATAATCAACGTAGTTGATTTCCAAATAGAAATTATGTTTTTGAGGAAGACACTGCCCCCACAGCCCTCAGGGACAGGTTTGTAAGTTATGCCCCGGGGACATGTAAGGTTTTTATAGAAAGCTTTGTCGTAGAAACTTCAAAAAGGGCTCGTTCGATTGAAAATTCAAAGGGCTAGTGGCCTTTTTAATAGTCGAAAGTGATTGGAGGGGAACTAACGCCCCCCTCACGCCCAAACACATCCAATCAAAACTTTGAGATAGCCATTTTGTTCAACATAGTTGAAAGTTCTGGATATTAGGTCTTTGAGGATGATAACCGCCCCATAGCCCTCAGGGCAAGGGTTGTAAGTTATTGCCCTAGGGCTATATAAGGTTTTCATAGAAAGAGTTGTCATAGAAACTTAAAAAAGAGCTCATTTGATTGGAAATTGAAATGGCTAATGCCCTTCTAATATTCGAAAGTGATTGGACCACTAACCCCCCTCTTACACCCACCATTTATCCAAACACATCCAATCAAAATTTTGAGGTAGCCATTTTGTTCAACGTAGTTGAAAGTACTGGAAATTAAGTCTTTGGAGATGATAACCCCCTGAGAGCCCTCAGGGCAAGGGCTATAAGTTATGCCCTGCGGGCATATAAGGTTTTTATTGAAAGCTTTGTCGTAAAAAGTTGAAAAAAGGCTCATTCAATTGGAAATTCAAAGGGCTAGTGCCCTTTTTAATAGTCGAAAGTGATTGGAGGGCAACTAACCCCCCTCTCACGCCCACCTTTTCCCCAAACACATCCAATCAAATTTTTAGATAGCCATTTTTTTCAACGTAGTTGAAAGTTTTGGAAATTAGGTCTTTAATGATGACAACCCCCCCCCCCCCCGCAGCCCTCAGGACAAGGGTTGTGTTATTACCTGGGGGCATATAAGGTTTTTATAGAAATCGCTGTCGTAGAAACTTCAAAAAGGGCTCATTCGATTGGAAATTGAAATGGCTAGTGCCCTTTTTAATAGTCGACAGAAATTGGAGGGCAACTAACCCCCATCTCACGCCCACCATTTTCCCAAACACATGCAATCAAATTTTTGAGATGGCTATTTTTTTCAACGTTGTAAAAATTTCTGGAAATTAGGTCTTTGAGGATGACAATGCTCCCCCCCCCCAACCCTCAGGGCAAGGGTTGTAAGTTATGCCCTGGGGGCATATAAGAATTTTATAGAAAGTTTTGTCATAGAAACTTCAAAAATGGCTCATTTGATTGGAAATTGAAAGGGCTAGTGCCCTTTTAATAGTCAAAGCTAAATGGAGAACAACTAACCCCCCGCTAATGCCCACCATTTCCCCAAACACATTCAATCAAATTTTTGAGATAGCTATTTTGGTCAACGTAGTTGTAAGTTATGCCCTGGGGGTATACAAAGGTTCTTATTATTGTTATTATTATTATTTATTTCTAACCCACCCTATACAAAGGTATAATACGTGGAGTAACATGAAGAAAAACACATAAAAATGCAACGCAAATCAATACAGAAATCAAAGAAAAGCAGTTACAGAGTAACACATAAAATTTAAAAGAAACTAAAACAAAAGAGAAATAACATAAAAGAAGGGGGAAAGAAGAAGAGAAAACACTCACAACTTGCAGAATCTAATAAGCAGTAGCACATAGAAATATGGACACAAGCTGTCATTGCTGTTATCATTATTTGATTTTTTACTCATTCTTTACAATACTAAAAAATGTGGAGTAACCAAAGAGAGAAAATGAACAAACAAATTAAGGAAAAATAACTTACGACTGAAAAAACTGGTAAAGTGATGGTGCGGAGAAAAACGGATACAAGCGGTATTTGAAAGTTTTCTGTGTAGTGCTTCCAGTTTTACATTAATATCAGGAACAAGAAATTTATTAATAATTACCCGGTTTTTAGTCCAAGGTGGAAGAAACAGCAAAAATTTACAAAATCTAAAATAATCCAGTTTCATTTAGCGCTTTTTTCTTAACAAGGGGGAAAATTCCAGAAGGAAAAAGAATTGAATGGTCACAAAAAGTTGAGTAGAATTTGGCCAAGGCGAGTTTATTATATTTACCTCAATTGGCAACAATCTTAGCATATCCTAATTGAATTTTCTTATTAATATCAGAGACTGTGCGCTGGCGCAAACTCGGAAGACTATTAGTAATAGAAATACCGAGCCATCGAAGAGAGGGGTAGTATAGCGTGGCATGAGCATTAAGTACTTACTGTGTTGCTCCTTCTTTAGACAATTAAACAAACAAATAATAATAATAATAATAATAATCTGTATTTAAAAGCCAACTAAAGCCATATACAAAAAGACATACTAAAGAAAAATTACACTTCATTTGACATCCTTCCCATCAATACAAAATTTCCTGCTGCCACAATATAACGGGGAGTCCTAGACCTCATTAACTCACAAAGCAGCCTATCTTCCCCCTCCTGGATAATTAATCCCCTTAAATGAGATAGTTGCTTACACCGGAGGAGGAAATGGCCCAACCCATAATCATTTTCCCCACATCTCAAGCAACTACACAAGACCTCCGGACCTTCCCTCTTTTTCCTTGCAACCTTAGTATAAATTGGAAGACAATTTGCTCGAATCTGAATCCAAATCCTCAAATACTTAATGGGCAATCCCAGCTTGAAATAAAACTCCTGACCAAAATTCTCTTTTACTTCTCTATACAAAGTAAGACTCGGAGATTTGTCCACAGCTGCTTGCTATAGTTGCACTTCTTGGTCTTCAAGTCTTGCACTAAATTCCTTGAATAACTTTTCATGATCCTCTGGCCCTTTTCCCTTCTCCCACGAACTTGAAAATCCATTCTCATCTAATATCCTCTTGATTTGTGCTGTCCATGATGTTTTGTTACACTGAAGGAGAAGATCTTCATATGCTGCTCGGGCAAGTCTAGTCTGGGGAAGTTCTAGAAGTCTTAACCAAAATTTGATGATTTGGGTATATCTTTTCAATTTCAGGTTAAATATACCAAGATCACCTTTTAAAACTAACGTATGTGTTGTATTGTGTAGGCCAAAAACTCGTTTATAATATTGAAGTTGTAGGGTTTCTAGTTGCTTTGCCGGCTGATACCCCCATTTTTCTGATCCGTAATGTAAGATAGGCATTATTTTAGTATTAAATATATGTTTGTGGAGGCTTAGTTCACATATTTCTGCTGTTAGTGTGCTTCTGTATATACCAAATAATGCATTTCTTCCTTTCTGTGCCATTGTTGTAATATGACTCGTTCATTTTCCATTTTGACAAAGGATGAAACCTAAGTATTTGGCCTTTTCCACCACTTCCAGCATTTTTCCATTCAATAAAAATTGTGGTGCTGATTCCAAGGGTTTTTTGCTAAAAATCATGACTTGGGATTTCGTGACATTCACCTCTAGTTTCTTCTCTTGCAAATATTTTTCAAGGAGATTCAAGAGAGTTTGTAAATCATTATTTGTCTTTGCCAGTAATAAAATGTCGTCAGCAAATAGTAGCATTGACATATTCAGATTTCCCAGTCGGAGAGTTGGTGCCCATCTTTGTCGGAAATAAGAAACAATATCATTAATAAACATAGCAAATAATTTTGGCGAGAGTGTACTTCCTTGGCGCACGCCCTTTTTCGAGAAAAAAGGCAGAGATATTCCCTTCCTAACAACTTTTACAAAACTTTTATTCAATGAATACATAGATGATAGAATTTGTAAGAAAAGGGGCTGGTAGGCCTAGATTTAATAATACATTCAACAAAAAAACACGATCTACACTATCAAATGCTGATTTCAAATCAATTAGGGCCACATATAATTTTCCTTTACCTTTGCAGTGCTTTTCTACAAGAGCATTAATAACAAAAACTCTATCAGCTGTGGAATAACCTGGTCTGAACCCACCTTGTTCTTCTTGCAAGATTTTTTTTCTCTTCTATCCACATTCCCAGCCTTTTATCTATAATTTTTTCTAGAACTTTTCCAGCACTGTTTAGGAGGCTTATTGGTCTATAGTTGTTATGTGTAGTGGGATTACCATTCTTATAAAGTGGGAGAATAAGCGAGGTTTTACAGGTCATTGGCCACTTCCTCTTTGAAATTATTAGGTTAAATAATGAGACCAAAAAAGATAAAAGAACAGTCCGAAATGCTTTGAAGATCTTCATAGGAATTCCATCGGGCCCGGGAGCTGAATCACCTCGTATTTTGTTAAGCGAATCTTCAATTTCTTCCGGGGTGATTGGGTCGCATAACACGTAATCTTCCTGGTTCAGAGGGAATGATGTTTCTTCACAGTTATCTAGACCTAATGTCTCTTGTAGGTGTATATTGCTATCCTGGGTATCTTCTTGTAGTAGTTTAAAGTAATCGGGCCAAGTTTCGGGGGCGGGCACCTCTGACTGTCGGTCTTTTAGCCTATCTCTTTTTATGATTTTCCAGAACTCCCTACTGTTATTTTCTCTAAAGCACTTTAAAAGAGTGGCTTTTTCTTTCCTTTTATAATTTTTCTTTTTCCTTTTTATTGATTTTTTGTGCTCTTTACGTACTAAACGGTAACTTGTTAATGTCTTGATTTTTGATTCATCTTCCGGTGCATTCTTTACATTTTGTAACATTTTATCCAAGTTAACGCTACTGAATTTACATTCTTCATCATAAAAACTTTCATTCTTTTTCTCGGCTGATTTTACTGATGCCAGTGATTCGCTTAAAATTTGTGAAAACCTATTCGCTATTGTTTCCGGGTCGGCATTCGGTACCTCGGCCTCATACTTCAGATGGTCCATTTCTTTCGCTATGGGGTCATTAATTGATTTCTCATGGACCAGTGCCCATTGTTCATGTGACCAATTGCAATTTATTCTAGGAGGTAAAATTGCTAGCTCCTTTCTCTTCCTCGTTTCTTTATTCACATACCTCTCCTCATTACTCCTCTCAACCGAACAATATTCCCTTCTAGAAATAATATACTCTACTTTAACTAGAAAGTGGTCTGATCCTGTTCGATGTATCACTTTCACATTTAGGGATTCAATTTCGAGCCCAGTGTCAACCAATATATAATCAATCAAACTAAAGCAAGGTCCAGAAACACAAGTGTACTCACCTAAGCTACCATCCTCAAAAAATCTCCCATTACCAATTGCCAAACCAGAACCTCCACACAGTGCAAGCAGTTTCCTCCCCCATGAGTTAACTCTCCTTTTTCGATCTTGGCACATTCGTGGTATAAAATACATTGAAGGAATGATCCCCGCTACAGGGTCGTCCTCATCATCTGAAACAAAATTCATATTTAGTTCTGGTTGTTCAGCAGTGTAAGCGTTTAAATCACCTATTAATAACACTGAATCTCCTTTATACCGAGATCTAATAAGAATAATTTCTTCCTCTAATATTGCCCAAGTATCCTCTTCACAATATGAACTATTTTCTGGTGAAATATAAACACACCCCAATATAAACCACTTCCCCAAAAAAAACAAACGTAACCATATCAAATTCTCAGACATGCTTGGCAAACGACTTAAACTAGAAAATTCATGTTGCTTGACTAGCACTATTATTCCTCCATAGTTCCTGGAATTCCTTGATGTCCTTCTATCTACACGAAAAACAACATAACCAAACACTGATATTTACTCTACTGGCAATAACCATGTTTCAACTAAGCAAGTTATTTGTGAATCCAAAAATGAACTATTTAAACACACATCTCTTTTACTACTTAGACCCTGTACATTCCACGTAATAGCTGATAGTTTCTGTATATGGCTGTTTCCCTATCCTATGACAAATGGTGGTCGTTCTGCTAGAGTTTGGCCACATTTTTTCGGACTTTGACTTTTTCGTTTCTTTTCCGATTTTGGTCCTTTATTTGGTCTCACATTTCTTTGATCCTGCTTACTATCGTTGCTTGGGCTTATAATCATGTCCAGGACCCTTTTTCCTTTCGGCCTATCACTTTTTGCGTAGTTTCCACTAGGAATGTTAGGGTCTAGTACCGCAGCCGGCTTTTCTATGATCGTTGTATCTGAATCGCTGTTTGAGACGCTTTCAATTTCAGGATCTGAATCACTATCGCTTGACGGGGATCGCATATAAGACCTTCTCGGGATATGGTTTTTTGTGCTACTATCTTTATTATGAGTTTGTTTTTCCATAGTCGGCTCCGCCATTTCCAGCACTGTTTTTCTCTCAAAGTCATAAACAAACGTCTGTTTGTCTATGCATAATCTAGTTCCGCGTAGCTTCACAATTCTCTTTTTGCTTATAGCTTGGGATAATAAAGGTCTTAGGGCCGTACGAGCCTCGCGTTCTTCTGGCGTATAATCTGGCGCTACTGATATCCCCTTTTGTTTGAAAAGGTTCGCATTCCTCAACAAAATTAGACTAATTGAACTATTGAGAGAAAATATATTCTTCCGGTCTAGTTTATGTACTGATCTGAAGTTAACACTATTTTAAAAACAATATTCATGCATTATCAATCCCGAAATTTTGTATTGATTAGATTTATTAATCATTTGCTAATACGATACAACTAATTAATATTTTCTAAATATTTAGTTAATTTAATTGATTATTTAAAACGTCATTTTGATTGTTTATTTTAATTAGTTACTAATGATTTAATTAATTAGGATTAATAATTTAATTATGATTAATAATTTTTTAATTTATAAATTATTCAGATTAATTCACACTAATTATTTCTGTTTGAAAACAAAACTTTTCAGTCCAGTTTCAACGGCATCACAAATCAATTGAGCAAAAATTAGCATTTATTTTCTACCAACTAAATGCTGTTTTAAGTACTTACTGTGTCTTTTTTTTACTTGGTGGAACTTTGGACTAGGGGTCAGGAATAAGTGGAGTTTTGGATCGTTTGTAAATTCTAATTACCTACTATATACTAATTACCTGTAAATACTAATTACCTGTAAATTCAAATTAAATTTTAATTAATTAGAATTCTAATTCTACGTTTGTAAATGATGTTTCACAAGTTATGCATTTTGTGCAACCCGCCTCTCAAGTCCACAAAGTGCTCCATTATTTAACCCTTTGCGTATCTACTACCTAATTATTGCTGTTTCGAAACTTCTCAAGTAATACTAATTATAGCTTAAATATAAATAGACGTTAATAGGTTAATAATGAATAGCTTTATTACAATATTCTTTGTCCGTAAGATTCGCCTTTGGTGGCAAACTCTGTTGTCACGGTGAGTATTTAAAGTGCAATATTAATAGAACATTTTGTCCCACTTTCATCAAAACTGGAGTAAGACACGAAATTATATGTGACATTTGACAAGTCACAAATGAAAGAAAAAAACTACCAGATTCAGTCCATTGATCCACGAGTCTGACTGCAGTAATTCAAAAGGATGTATGTTACAACGCATGAGTTTTAAAGGAACTTCAAATTAAAAGAATATTTTGTTGTGCGTTTTCAACTGTAGAGGACAGGTAGTTTTTGTAAGGTATTTTTTTTAGGTAAGGTATTTTTTTGTAATAGTTTTTGTAAGGTATTTTTTTTATAGTTTTTGTAAGGTATTTTTGTAAGGTATTTTTAGGTATCGAGAGACAAAAAAAAATCAATTTTGATGCCTGAAATTCTATTTTCTAACCATTTTTATAAGTATTAATTTAAAAAATCTTTTTCCTCAAAATAAGTAGTTCAAAGAAAAGTAAAGAACTCCATTGAACCAAAAATAAAATCAAATAATCTACCAAGCGTAAAACCGCCATAAATCAGCATCGATAAGTAAATGAAACCAAAATGAACAGAAATTACAATAAATAACCGAGTTAAACTCAAAACGAGCAGAAATTAACATGAGTAGGGCTCAAAACCCTATGCCTTCCTAAGGCCAGAACATAATTTGCACTTTACTGAAAAAAATACAAATCAATGCGCATTGTCAGTTTAATACACATATGCTGATAATTATTCCTTAAAAAGTTAATAGTATTTGATTTATTGAAGTTATAAAAGTGAAAACATAATTTTTTTTTACTTTTTTCTGTGTTTGACTTTTGAAATTAGAACTTCTAATTTTCAACCAGATGAGCCTCCTCTAAAGTTTATACACCTATACCTTCCATAAAAACCTTAAATGTCCCCAGGAATAATTTACAACCCTTGCCCCCAGGCTCTGGGGGTTTGTTTCAACCCTAAAAGTCTTGTTATATGATATTCGGACTATTTTGAATAAAATGGCAATCTCAAAATTTATATTAGATGTATTTCGGGATAATACGACCTGTGTGTCTTGGAGGGGATTAGCTATCTTCCCATCACTTTAAACTCTTAAAAAGGGCACTAGAGCTTCTAATTACCAGTTCAATGAGCCCCCTCCGAAGTCTATACGACCACGCTTTCTATAGAAACCTTATATGCCCCCAGGGAATAACTTACAACCCTTACCCTGAGGGCTCAGGGGAGGGTTGCCATCCTCAAAGACATAATTTCCTGACCTTTCAACGATGTTGAACAAAATGAATATCTCAAAATTTGATTGGAAGTATTTGGAAAAATAATAGGCGTGCTGGAAGGGCATTTGCCCTCCAATCACTTTCAACTAATAAAAAGGGCACTAGTCCTCTCAATTTCTAATTGAATGAGCCCTTTTTGAAGTTTCTACGATAAATTTTTTTAGAAAAACCTTATATACCCGAAGGAATAACTTACGACCCTTGCCCTGAGGGCTGTGGGGGGGGGGGGTGTAATCCTTAAAGACATAATTTCCAGACCTTTCAACTACGTTGAACAAAATGGCTATATCAAAACTTTGACCGAAAATGTTTGGGGAAATGATGGTCGTGGGGGGGGGGGCATTTGCCTTCCGATATCTTTCGACTATTAAAAAGGGCACTAGCCCTCTCAATTTTTAATCGCATTGAGCCCTTTTTAAAGTTTCTACGACAACTCTTTCTATAAAAACCTTAAATGCAACCAGGGCATAATTCACAACCCTTGTCAAGAGGGCTGTGAGGGGTTTTCAACCTCAAAGACATAATTTCCGGATCTTTCAATGACGCTGAACAAAATGGCTATATCAAAATTTTGATTGGAAGTGTTTGGGGACATGATGGCCGTGAAGGGGCCGTGAATCGGATTGTCCTCCGATCACTTTCAACTATTAAAAAAGGCACTAGTCCTCTCAATTTCCAATAGAATTGAGCCCTTTTTGAAGTTTCTACGACAATGCTTTCTATAAAAATTTTAATGCCCCCAGGGCATAACTTACAACGCTTGCCCTGAGAGCTGTGAGGGGTTGTCATCCTCAAAGACATAATTTCCGTACCTTTCAACTACGCTGAACAAAATGGCTATCTCAAAATTTTGATTGGATGTGTTTGGGGAAATGATGAGCGTGGGAGGTGGGTTGGTTTCCCTCCAATCACTTTCGACTATTAAAAAGGGCACTAGCCCTTTGAATTTGCAATCGAATGAGCCATTTTCGAACTTTCTGCTACAATTCCTTCGACGAAAAGTGCCCTGGTCTAAACAAATAATACATTGTGCCAGCATCATTCTTTACTTAGGCAGCGCTTTTACGCTGCCTATGACAAAAAAAACAGATATTCTGCATTTTGGAAAAAATAAAATCTTTTAAAGTACCAAGCAGGCTGGTGTCGTTAAAGGAGGGTAGGAGGGCATTTTCCGTCCAAATTTTTTTGCCTCCCTCTCTAGATTTTGAAAATATAATTTTTGAAAAATTGGGTAGTAGAATCGAAAAAAACAAACTGCCGCAATCACAACCACCTCGCCCTAGATTTTGATAAATCTATTCTGCTCCCTCCCCTCTTTTTTCTGGAGTTGACGCAACTGACCAAGGACTAGTGCTGGAGACAGGGTTGTATCCAGGATTTATTTCGGGGGGGGGGGAGTATATACAAAAGGATTTTTATCCCGTGAGCGGAGGGGGGTACAAAAAAGACATTATAAACGCATCAAAAAATCTTATATTCATTTCTATTACGCTTTTAAGAGTAAGACAAATATTTCAAGAGGGAGGGGGCTCAAACCTCCTAATCTCTCTCCATGGGTTCGGCCTTGGCTGGAGAACAGATTAAAGCAGAAAAAGCGCAGTAAAGTGGATTGATTCACAGGATGCTTCAACTAATTTTGATTCTTAGTAATTGGCAAATTGCCAATTATTAATAATTGGCGAGTGCCGGAGTTATCAGACTCATTTAGTCCTCAGTTTTACATATAATGAGTAAGTGTTCAATTCAGGCGATAGAAGAGCTTTAGTCAAGGTCCTACCTTTGCGTAGTATACCAGATAAATACATTAAACTGATTTATGAAATGTACGAAAACAACATTAAGGTTAGTAGCTGGTTTCCCATTGAAACAGGAGTTAGGTAGGGTTGCGCTTTGCCCCTTTTTATATGGATTATTTTTATGGACTTTGTTCTAAACAAAGCCTTGAACACCAGAGCATGGAACCACGTGGAAAGGTAAAACTCTCTTAAACTTCGATTAAGTTTATAATTTGAGTGTCCTAGATGAATTTTTGTTGCAAAACGAATGGTTTTTTGGAGGTTGTGAGAGTTTAAGAATAGACTTGATAACTAACGTTAAGAAGACTAAGTCGCTTGGACTAGGAATAAATGAACGCGAAGAGGTGATGCTGGGTAATAAGAAGATTCATCAAGTGGATACCTTCACTTTCATGGGTAGAATTATTAGTAATGATGGTGACTGCAGTGAAGATGCTAAAAGTAAAATAGCCTAGGGTGTTTTTTGCAGTTGAAAAAAGGTTTGAGAGAATAGAAAGTTAAGTCTACGAGCCCAAATCTGAATATTGGAAGCTATAGGGATTAGGTATGTTTTCAGAGGAATTATTTGCGGATTGTTTTGTATACCCGTTTGACTGACCATATTTCAAATAGTAAGTTGTATAAAAAACTTGGCTCCATCCGGCATTTTATGGCTATAATAAGAGAAAGGGTGAGACAGCTAGGACATATTTTGCGAATAAAAATGACAGATTGCCAAAGATGACATTGGATTGCAAAAATGACAGATAGATAGCCTTTTTGGCTATTCATCTAGGGCCAAGCAAAAAGCAGGTCGGTCCCAGTTGGGGCGAGAAGAAGTCTTAAGAAGGATTTAAAGGAAAGTGGAACTTCTACGGGGGGGGGGCTATGAAGAGAGAAGATTTGCATAGATTGACATGGAGGAGACGCATCTGCGTGTAAATATCTCAGGCTCACAACAAGGCGGCTGCAGATAAGGCAGCTCCAGGAGGTGTACGCATCTGTGTCTAAGTATCTCAAGCTCACAACAAAGCAGCTCCAGATAAGGCAGCTCCAGGAGGTGTACGCATCTCTGTCTAAGTATCTAAGCAGCAACAAGGCAGCTCCAGGAGCTGTACGCATCTGTGTCTAAGTATCTCAAGCTCACAACAAGGCGGCTGCAGATAAGGCAGCTCCAGGAGGTGTACGCATCTGTGTCTAAGTATCTCAAGCTCACAACAAGGCAGCTGCAGGAGGTGTGCGCATCTGTGTCTAAGTATCTCAAGCTCAGAACAAAACAGCTCCAGGCAAGGTAGCTCCAGAAGGTGTACACATCTGTGTCTAAGTATCTAAGCAGCAACAAGGCAGCTCCAGGTGGTGTACGCATCTGTGTCTAAGTATCTCAGGCTCACAACAAGGTGGCTGCAGATAAGGCAGCTCTAGGAGGTGTACGCGTCTGTGTCTAAGTATCTCAAGCTCACAACAAGGCAGCTCCAGATAAGGCAGCTGCAGGAGTTGTATGTATCTGTGTCTATGTATCTCAAGCTCACAACAAGGCAGCTCCAGAAGGTGTACGCATCTGTGTCTAAGTATCTAAGCAGCAACAAGGCAGCTCCAGGTGGTGTACGCATCTGTGTCTAAGTATCTCAAGCTCATAACAAGGCAGCTCCAGATAAACAAGAGCAACAGAAAGTCAAAATGAAATTCTACCAAAACGCAATTCAAACTAATGATCAATATTTACCCAAGGGGATAAACTCTGCCTTGTCTCACTCCACGACCAACAGAAATTAAATTGAAAAAAAAAACGAGAAAGTAGGTGGGAAAATATTTATCTTAAGCCCCGGACACCAGGACCTAAGAACAAAACTCCTTGAAATTACCCCGGCAAAATTGTATTTTATGTATCACGAGTAGCATTCCTCAGTATAGATTAGAGTACTAAGTATATGAAAATGAAAGTCAAAAACTACATTTACAATTATATTTCATGTACATTCTTTTTTCAACTTTTCACAAAGCTCAAACTAAATGAGAGTTTGCCTTCTTTCAGCAAAATTCTACAATTGGCGACTGCAAGCTTAGTTTATTAACCAAGATAAAATAAACGCCATCTACGTTTCTAGAAAAACTCTTAAGCTTTTTTAGTCCATACCTTTTTTATGGCCCGTTCAGACGCACAGGGAATTACTCAAAAACCGATCAGTACCATGAAAACACCGATTGGATACAGATCGCTTTTGGGGCTAGGAATTTTTTCTAGTTTCCATACAGTACCAATAGGTTTTTCATGTGTCTTCAAGCACAAATCAGCAAGTATTTTTGAAAATAGAAAGCATGTGAATTGTTAAGCACGCAAAAGAACGAAATTTGGTGGTTCTTTTCCAGAACCACCAGTGTTCCTACGGTCCGATTCATACTCCATGTAAAGTGAACAAGTGAAAGGAAGATACCTGTCAAGAAAATACAAGTTATCCATGTTTTTTCGGAAAACAACATGTTATCTGTGGTTTTTCCAAAAAAAACATGTTATCTGGGCTTTTCCGGAAAAAAAACATGTTGTCTGTGCTTTTTCGGGAAAAACATGTAATCTGTGCTATTGTGCACCTATCGTTTGAATATTTTTAATTCATACCGATTTGTTTCCCTGTGCGTTTGAACCTAGTATTAGCTTTACATTTTACCCCTGTATTACTTGTGGGTCTAACTTCAAACAATTCTACTACTCTACACTGTCCTTGGTGCTAAGGCTTTTAATTTCTAGGGGAACATACCACCATACCATAGATCCAATACAACTGTAACTAGGACGAGAAAAACAAGATTATCATATTATTGGGTTTATAAGTTTCAAATCTATCAATTCACCTAGCCACAATTATTACGTTTCTTAGAATTTTCTTGGAGAATGATCAACTTTGCTTGACAACAGTAATCAAGTATTATTGTGAAGTCAGGGTGCTCCAAAAAATGGAAGAGGTGTTGTTAGGGGTTTTTCAGTGAAATTGCCTACGGATTGTTTTGGGTATATAAGGGCTTATATAAAATTGCACATGCATTGTCTAACCACGCTGTTGGATCAGTTACTACTACTAAAAAATAAATGCAGCACCAAACCAACTTAGGCCAACATAGCTACGCATGCTCCTCCTCCACTCCAATCTATTAAAATACGTCCCTCTTGACACTCTCCAAGAAGTTCCCATTTCTCTTAAATGTTTTCTTACAATATTCTCCCGCCCCATTCAGGGACGACCTGCTTTTTGTTCGACCCTAGACGGTTGATGGACAAGGATAATCCTTGTCAATATGTCATCCTTCATCCAGAAAACATGTCCTAGCCATCTCTCAGTATATCCCTAGAAAGTGGCATTGAACCATTCTTTTCGTACAGCCTTCTGTTAGAGATAAATTCAGTCCGTCGGATACCCAAAACAATCCGCAGCCAATTCCTCTGGAAAACATTTAGCAAATTCTTTTCCATTTTTTGGAGCGCCCACGCTTCAGAGCCATCCTTGACCACTGTCGTCACTGTAGCTTCCAATATATATATCTTGGCCAAGAATTATCGGATGAAAACATATTAGGCAATTATTTCGAGTAAGGGAAAGGTTAGCCCAGGTACTTTACAGGCCAAGGAATGTAGAAAGCTTACAGGAAGCTTAGAGGAAGCTTTACAGGACCCAAAGAAAAGTGATTGAGTGAAGAGGAGAGAAAACTTTTTAAGTCAACATAACCATGGGCGCCCATAGGCTAAATTCCAGGGGGTGGCAAACCTGGTCTAATTGGCACTTTTAATGCTATATAATAGAAATCTCAGAACAAAAATATAAAACTAAGGCAGCATCATTCATCCAGAGGGGGGGGGAGCACCCCCCTGCCCCCCCCCCCCTTATGGGTGCCCATGAATATAACGAATCATACTTCAATATTTTATTATATGGCAATGAGTAGCGAATAAATATATTTAAATAATGAAATACATTTACTACCGTATTTTTCAATAATAAAAAAGCACGGCAAATTTAGGAATTCCAATTTGGTAAATCACCAAGGCAAGTGCCAGGCGCTGTTTAATAGAAAAAAACTGTTGTCTTACAGCAGGAAAATATTAATACTGTACATAGCATTATAGAAAAATAGTATATGAAAAACCTGGAAAGAGAACAAGCCTTAATCACCCCACTTTCTTTGGGCCATCCCAAGGGAGGCAATTTCTTCCCCTAACGAGTCTTCGGATTAGATTTGACAGGATGTAAAGAACAAAATTTTTAAAAAATAGGCCGGAGATTTGTTCAGTATTAATTTAAAAAAAAAAATGCAGGATCAGCAAATCTTTACAGGTTGCACGCTTTAAGCAGTCTTACGAGGAATTTGCTCGCATTTTTTGGTGAAATTAAAGGACAAAATAGAATATACTTGCCAAACCCCACTAAGATATAATTCTGATTGTGTGATTGATGGTGTGTGAAAACCGTGTAAAACACGTTTAGGTCCGTCTGTCCATTCTTTTTTCTTGTGTCAGTCCATGTAGAAACTTGAAATAAAATTCTTGTAGAAAATCTGGTAAAAACAATATTCGTTTTAAATTTTCATCACGATATTGTTTTGTTCTATTGTTTCTAATTTTCTTTGTTTTCCCTTTCCTCCATTTAAATTATCTTTGTTTTATTTATTTTTTGGTGGACCCATGTAGAGGGAAATTTAAGTTTAATCATTTTATAGTTTATTCATTCTGAAACGATTCGGAATGAAAGTCTGAGTTTATCCACAGTGATGAATTTGTTTCTTTTGTTGTTTTTTTTTTGTACATTTGGTGGTTGTTCTTGTTTTTTGTTGTTTTTTTGTACATTTGGTGGTTGTTGTTGTTTTTTTTTTGTACATTTGGTGGTTGTTTTTTTTTGGTACATTTGGTGGTTGTTGTTGTTTTTTGTTTTTTACATTTGGTGGCTGTTGTTGTTCTTTGTTTTGTTTTTTTGTACATTTGGTGGTTGTTGTTGTTGTTTTGTTTTTTTTGTTTTTTTGGTGGTTGTTGTAGTTTTTTGTTGGTTTTTTGTACATTTGGTTGTTCTTGTTGTTTTTTTTGTTTTTTTTTTTTCATTTGGTTGTTGTTGTTCTTTTTTTTGTACATTTGGTGGTTGTTGTTGTTTTTTGGTTTGTTTTTGTTTTTTACATTTGGTGGTTGTTGTTATTTTTTGTTTGTTTTTTTCTGTTTTTTTGGTGGTTATTGTTGTTCTTTGTTTTTTTATATTTGGTGGTTGTTGTTATTTTTTTTTGTTTTTTTTGTACATTTGGTGGTTGTTGTTTTTTGCTTTTTTTGTACATTTGGTGTTTGTTGTTGTTTTTTTTGGTACATTTGATGGTTGTTGTTGTTTTGTTTTTTTTGTACATTTGGTGGTTGTTGTTGTTTTTTGTCTTGTTTTTTTTGTACATTTGGTGGTTGTTTTTTTTTTTTTTTTTTTTGCATAGTTAATTCGCTACTATTTTTTCTTATCAAATATATTTCAATCCTTTTTACCAAGCAGAGGTATACTTTTGGTTATGCTAATTTGTAGAACAATAAAAATAATTTTGTCTTATTTTAGCTTATGGATATAATCGCAATTCCTAACCAGGTTTATATCCTCCTCTCCACTAATGGCCTGTATTTTTTACCAGAATGTTTTATTTTTTCTTGCCGATTTTAAATTTGAAGAGCTCAAAACTCTTTCGTAAGAGAGAGAGAGAGAGAATAGGAACAAATAAAATAGCTGTTGTTGGATCTCTAGTAAATACCAAGGATTATATAAATACACTTTTCAGTGATAATGATACTCAGAAATAGAACCTTCGAAATACTTTGAGAGCTAATTAAAATAGGAGAAAATGGACCTATTGTTAGAACATGCTTAGTCTGAGGCGTGGGCTTTAAAAATAGGTACTTAACTTTTTTTTAATTATCTTGGTCGAATTAATGCAGAAAGTGCAAATAATTCCTTGGAGATGACCTACAGGTAGTTGTCCATTCACTTCCAATAAAGTTGTTTAAATTTTGTATTAGACGATCCGAACTACCGGCAAGTTCGTTGCCAGTAGTTCAAAATTGAAAATTGCATGGAATTTTTTGAAAATGAAAAGGACTATGTGGACGCACTTTTCAGTGCTGAAAAATTTATGGACGGCCGCTTAGGGATAATAATAAATAAAAAATAAATAAAATGAGGAGCCTCTATCCCAGAATTTAAGTCAAATTAATAGCTACTGCTTAAATAAAAAAAAATAACTACAAATGAAAAACAGTTCTCAAAAGTTTTTAAGGCAGCGGAGAGGGAGAGACGGAGTAAGACGTAAGTTTTGAGTACATTGGCCTGCCATAATGTATGAAAAGGAAGCGATCGAAAATGAGGTTTTTAAGGCCAAACGAGATAACTGAATAAACAAACAAAGCGAATATTTCGAGAGAACAATCGCCTCTTTCCGTCTTACTCCGTAAAAAAAAATTTCGTATTACACTGCCTTTTTACTGTTCAGAAGCCAAATCAACTATGTCAGTAAATCAACAGAGGAAATTATAAAAAAATATAATTAATTATAAAAAATAATAAATATAAACTAACCAAGTAATGGCTTGTCGAACTCTTAGTAATATTACCAAATTGTTGAGGTTCAATTTTGTGCAGAATAAAATTTTTTAGCCACCCAGCGATGAAATAATAACAAACGAAATTCTTTAATCAGTTTTTTTTAAAAAAAGGTATTTAACTCGGCGCGCGGCAGCCTTCTATATATGGATTCTTGCTGTCGCTTGTCTTCTAACCGCAGACAATTTGAGCCTTTTCTTTATGTCATGACGTCACCACAGGTTCGATACAGCCAACCTGGGAAAAATACGAATTTCTTAAAGTTGCGATCCAAAATAATCATTAGCTAGAACATGCTTAGTCTGAGGCATGGGCTCTAAAAATTAGTTAAAAAAAAGTACTTAACTCCTTTTGAATTATCATGTTCGAATTAATACGGAACGTGCAAATAAATCTTTGGAGATAATTTACAGAGTATTTGTCCATGTACTTCTAATAAGTTTGTTTTAATTTTGTCTTAGACGATCCGAACTACCGGCAAGCACTGTGCATGGAATTCCTTGAAAATGAAAAAGACTATGTGGACGCACTCTTCAGTGCTGAAGAAATTTATGGACGGCCGCTTAGGAAGTTGGCTTCTATTACAGATGAAGAACATTTTCTGGTTTTTCAATCACTTAAACCCCTATCATCAATGTCCAAACTTCTGATTTCCAAGGTAAAGTCATAACATTAATTAACCCTCGTTTCACTTTTCTTGTCTCAGTTTATAGACATATTCAATCATGGTGCCATCCAGAGAATTAATTCTTTTATGTCCACTTTTGCTACATGCTTATTGATTACCTGTTTTTTAGTCATTTATATGACCAGGGATAAATTTTATGTATAAAACTTTAAATAGCAGCCAATCTTTAATAAAAATTTACTATTTTTTTGCCTTGAAATGTAATTATATTTAAGTGTAATTTTATATAAGAAATATGAAGTAATTGTAAATATTTTGCAGTTATTGATGATGGGGAAGAAAAAAAATCAACAGTTAAATCCAGTCAAAACAGACTTTATAAGAAAAACACAAGAAAAGCAAAACACGAATAAATTAGCCAGGAAATGGCATATGAAAACACACAAATAGCTTAGCCATCTCAAAAGGATTAGCAGAATGTCCTTATAAACTGAGGTCAACAGCTATTTAACATCTTTGAAAAAGAATTTACTTTTTCATCGCTATGTGTCGCGAGATTTAAAATTTACTATATAATAGCAACATTAAAACAATAACTTAGCCATGAATTTGGAGCCATCTTCAAAGGACTATCAGAATGTCTTTATAAACTGAGATCGGCAGCTATTTGACACCTTAAAAAATCGATTTTTCTTTAACAAAAATTTACTTTCTCGTGAAACGTAAAATTTCTTATATAAAAAAACAGGAGAAAATACCCCCGAAAAAATAACTTAACCATCAAATGACATATGAAAACACGCAAATAGCTTAGCCATCTTCAAAGAACTTGTAGAATGTTTTTAACAAACTGAGATCAACAACTGTTTGGCATCTTTAAAAATTTGTCTTTCGTTAACAAAAATCTACTGTTTCATTAATATCTGTTGGGAAATACAAAAAAAAAATTGAAGTATTTCGTAGTTATTGATGATGGCGAAGAAATAGAGCATAATTAAATTTAATCCTGTCAAAATAGATTATCTAATGAAAACAAAAGAAAACCTAAAAACAGATGGCTTAGCCATATTCAAAGGGCTTGCTGAATGTTTTGTCCCTGGAATTGCCAAATTGGAATTGCCTCCCCTCACTCCACTTTTTGCTGTCCGCTTCCCAAAGAAATCCGATACAAATTGAGATCCATTTTGTTCCGCATAGTTGAAAATTAAATAACTACGCCTCTGGGGATGACGTCTCTGGCTGTTTGACATATTTTGCAGTTACTTATTTGGTTCATGGCAGTTCATGGCAGTCGATCGACCAAGCAGTCATTTTATTCACACTAAAAGAAAATTTGCTTTTAAAAACACCGAACGGTTATTTATCCCATAAAGGTTAATTTGTTGGGCGGCCTTCATAATACAATTATAAAACATCAAGAGTAAAATAAACAGTGCACCTAATGATAGACTAAGAAAAATAACTAAGAAAAAAAACAAGAAAAAAAAACAGAGAAAATACGCAAGAACACAGTGAAAAATACTAATAAAAAAAAATTAAGCAAAAACAAAAGAAAATAGGAGGATCTGGTCTGCACTAGACCATCAAAGTTAAAAAGTTAAGGGGAGAAATATAGAAATAAAAGAAAAGTAGAAACTATCATAACCTAGGCTTAGTCTATTTAGGATAATTTATTTTTAACCCTGAAATCAAATATCGCTTTGGTCCTCACCGTCATAACCTGTATAGCCCTTCTAGACAGACCCTGAGGCCCATCTTCAGGCTCAGAGCGAATAGGTACGGGGCTCGATTGGATTTGGCCCTCCTTATATATTAAATATTTAAGGAATGTTATATTATGTAATGTAATATTATAATGATCAATAATGTAATGCTATATAGTAATGTTATGGATCATCAGATAGTTAAACTTCTAGATAAACTAAAAAATAAAAGTTTTAAAAATACAGAAACATTTATTGAACGTAAATTTACATCACCGAAGTTGAATACATGAATTTAAACTTTTCTAAGTTTTTGTTCTGTAAGTTCTTCTAAAATGGTTTGAAAGTCCAATTTCCTTGCTTTATCACTTTCAGTCGACATAATTGATAAGCTATATTTAATCTATCCTGACTGATTGTCAATCTCAAACAATTTATTATTTTTTTTAGCCTGAAAAACGATTTCTCTCCAGAAGCAACGTTTACTGGCATTGTTAAGAATATTCGGAGAGCAATAAACAAGTTAATGCTGTTGCTCTAGAATATCCAACAAAAGTTTTAACATTTTAAACGGATTTTCAAAAAATTCAGATATAAAAATAGCTTTCAAAGCTTCCATTTCTTCATCTTAGATTTTTATGTCATTTTATTCATTATCGTTAAAAGCAATTTGTTATATATAAAACGTATGAAACAAAAGGGAAAATCTAGACAAACAAAAGGGAAAAAAGCGTATGTGCACTGATAAGAAATATTGTGAATATCAACATCTGTTGAAAACGGAAGCTGTGAACGGTTATAAATCACATTTTCTTCATTGATAAGAAAATAATATAAAAGATAAAGAGCGTCTTCATCTGGCAAATTCGGCTAGTCTGGTAATTTGCTGATTCTACAACAATTTTGGTCTCCAGTCTGATTGCTGGCCTTACGGAATTGGTAAAAAAAAGGGCTGGGCACACGTAACTTTTTTTAGCAGCAATTCGTCAAATTGGAACAAAATTTCAAAGAAAACGGTGGCGATTTTTCAAGTTTTCGATGCCGATTTACTAAAACGGCATCGAATTTCATCGTGATCACCAAAGAAAAAAAAAAAAAAGGTGAAAGATATCAAACTAAAGCAAAAGATATCGTTTCCTTTCCTTCAGCAGGAAAAATTAAAATTACTAAGTTGAGATAAGTCATTTAACTATGGATAAACTGCAGTTGACCATCGGTGTCCATGATGTTCAGTTTTCAAAATCTCGCGTAAAGGGCACTGTTTTTGTACCGCTATCATTTGCCCACTGAGCTGCTGAAATCCGTCTCAAAAAGTTTACGTCTGTCTGCCCCTTAAGTCTCTTGAAATTGACTGGCACAGATTGGACCTGCCGATTTGCTAAACCTTCCGAATAGAGAAGCGGTTAAGACAGTAAACTACTTGCTATTGGCGCCATCTATATTAAAAATATATAAACAAAATAGGTAGCTCTTTAAATGGGAGTTGAAATTTTACATGTATTTTTTCGAAATTTCGGTTTGGGGCGGTGAGTTATAACATGAAAGAGAGAGAAAATGCCTGATAGCTTTGAATTTTGGAGGCTATCACCAAAAAGGCTCCAAGAGTCTCATGACCTTGAATCTAGATTTAAAATCAACATCAGCATTATTTACTAAAAGTCGAAGTGCATTCTTGTGTTTCGAAACCGAAATAACAGAGACGTACTCTGGACTAGAATCTCATTTAGCACTACAATAACAAATTTAATATTTTTTGGGAACAGACCAGAAAGCAGAATCTTGCTTGGGGGGGGAGGAGATTTTTAGTGGGTGGGATGACATCAACTTGGGTAAAACAGAAAAAATAGGTGAATTATTTGGGAAATAGGAGAACTGAAGAAATTATCGGAAAAAGTCATAACCAAAAGACAGGTAGGGCTGCCAATGTTACAGTTCAAAAAACCAAGAAATTTGTTACCAAGAAATTTGGAAAATTGTATCCAATTAGGGATTTGCAATTATTGCTCTAGCATTACGATATTGAATCTCCGGCAAGTTATTTTATGAATCACAAGTTCTCGTCACCCCTATTTGCTCACTCGCTTCTTCGTCGGCTCGTTTTGGAGCGTGTAGAATCCCTTTGGTTAACTGTGAAAGAGATAAATATTCAATAAGGTACCAAATCCCTTCTATAGCAAATAGGCTCAAATTAAATACTAAATTTAAAAATCTTAATAGCCGATCACTTTTAAAGACTAAATTAGTAGAATATATTATTAACCTTTGATGACGGGGTGATTCTTCTTGATAACTTGTTTCTTAGTATTATTTTTAGATTTTGCCGTGCTAGGGTAGCCTCCTTTGTCCTTCTCCTTCTATATGTTATGATGTTTTTTGGTTTATCTTCTTTATCTTTATTTTTGGTGTACTTAAACTAATTGTAATAATTGTTAGCCTTGCTTTCGAGCTTAGCTCCCTGTTGGCTCTATTTAATTATTTGTGTTTGTTTATATTTGTATGAAATAGCATTTATCTATCTATGTATCCAACAATCATGTGGATCATTTCATTTCAACAATCACCATTTTGCAGGAATTAAATATTCTGTTATGTAATTTAATTAATCAGTGGTATTTATATCTCTCTCTAATCCCTCTTGTCTCTAGTTAAATTTAGTTTTGCAATTTGCAACTGCAATTATAAAAACAATTTGTGATTGAAGAAGTAAAGTAGGTCGTCCCCGATTGGTGAGGGAGGAGGTCGTAATAAATGATTTAAACGGAACTAAAGCTGCTTGAAAGGGGGTAAGACTTTCAATAAATTGGGATGGAGGAGGAGCATTCACGCCTTTTTTGATCTCAAGTCAGGGCCGTACCCATGATTTTTTTCGGAGGGGTTTTACTCAAAGATTTTTTTTCGGGGTGGGGGGGGGGGTGGTTACACGAAAAACCTCAAAAAACGCATACAAAATTTGTTTATATCCATTTCTGTTACGTTTTTACGAGTCAAAAAAACATTTCGGGAGGGGTTCAAACCCCCCTAAGCCCCGCCCCTCTGGGTACGGCCTTGTCTCAAATGGCTTGGGGATGCTGTGAACTATTAGTAGTAGCAAAATTAATAATTGTCAGATTATTTTCTTTTTAATTAATTCTTAATTCTTTCCAAAAAAGTAAAAATAGTAATAGTTGCATTGTTGCTTTAAGATTGAATATTTAGGGATTTTTGGGGAAGAATAGACTCAATTCCCCCTAAGTCTTGGTCTACTGAGATGACTTTCTATAGATGCCTTAAGTAATTACTAGCTTTATAAACATTCACACTCGTAAACGGGTAGGATACCCTTCCACAAAAAGTATTGGGAGATACTCCCCCTTCCCACTCCGCTCCCCCTTCCCACTCCACTCCCCCTCCCCACTTACATAGATTATTATTGCTTACAGGTATTGAAACAAAAATACATGAGAGTTTGGCATATCTGTTAGAAATTCGTTCTTTTACAACATCCCCCTCTTTAGTAAAGTGAAATCCCTATATCTTATACCTTTTTAGTATATGTATGTGGATCAATGGACCATCCGTAGTATTATTCTTAGTGCATAGTTTTAGAACCTAATAAGGTACTTGTAAGATATACCCCTTGCAGCTCAAGTTGTTCATGCATTGACGCGCTGTAAACCGGTTTCTTTCGCTAGTTTCTTTCAACTTAGCGTGAGAAAAGATAAAGAGAAATGACAGAATAGATGTGAAATATATAATTTAGGCTATGTATTTGCACATTAGGGGGGGGGGGGGTAAAGTATTTTGACAGTGTAAAGTCAGAAAACAATTCTTACTTCATAATATCAGAATACTTGTAGCTAACACATTTGCATGGAGACTCGCTGTACTTTACCCCCCCCCCTGATGTACAAACATATAGCCCAGATTTGTTTCCAAAGTATTATATTTTTTTCATACTTAGGTATATTTTATTAAGATTAACCTAACTTCACCTATTCAGCCGCAGGGGGTATATCATACAAGTACCCCTAATTATAACTACAAAATTAAAAATTAGTAACGGCTATTAAAATGTGCTGCTTTACTATCGATACATTCCCCTTTAAAATACCAAGAAGAGCAAAAAATAATTATATTCTTGAAATTGGTTAAGTGGAAACGTAAACGGCCATATATTAAAAAAAAATTGCAGTTTTGGCAAGAGCAGGCAACAAATTTATATAGTGATTTAAAACGTGGGTTTTAAATCAGAAAAAAAATAGGATAAAAACATTTGCCCCAAACAACTTAAGAAGTGTTAGCTTTGCTTTGAAGGTGAATCAACAGGTTAGTAGTACTTATAGTTTTATGTACTATTAAATTACTCGATAGTACACCATCTTGATAAACTTGTAGTAACACCATCAAAATTGATGGTGATGGTGTAGCAACACCATCCCCATCAGGCTTGCTTATTTATTTTTACGATCCAAGGTGACAAAAAAAACGATAAAAAAAAAAAAAAAATGATGCTGCCCCAATAACTTTATGACTTTGTAACAACCGAAAGAAAAATAAAAAGGCATCGTGATTTTCTGGCATCAAACAGCTCGGAACGAACTATAAGTAAGGAGCGACGTGACTCAATAGTAACAGAAACTCTAAAAAAACGCAATTTTGATACCAATACTACTACTACTACTAACAACTCATCACAGCACCAAGCCGCCTGAGGCCAACAAAGCTACGCACGCTCATCCTCCATTCCAATCTATGCAAGGTCCCCCTCTTGACATCCTCCCAGGAAGTTGCCATGTCCCTTAAATCTTTCTTTATGACATCCTCCCACCCCAGCCACGGATTTCCTGCTTTCCGTTTAGACCTTGACGGTTGGCCAAAAAGGACAATCTTCGGCAATCTGTCATCATTCATCCGCAGAACGTGCCCTAGTCACCTCACACTTGCTCTCATTATAGCCCTAGAAAGCGGGATAGGACCACATTTTTCCCACAGCCTACAGTTTGAAATACGGTCAGTCAGCCGGGTGCCCAGAACAATCCTTAAGCAATTCCTCGGGAAAACCTCTAGTTAATCTTCATCTGCTTTTTGGAGGGCCCATACTTCAGAACCATGTTTGACCACTGTCATCATTGTAGATTCCAATATTCTAATCTTGGTTTGCAGACTTATTTTCCATTCTTCCAAATTTTATTCAACTGTGAAAAAACACTCTGAGTCTTGGCTATTCTACTTCTAACATCTTCACTACTCTCACCGTCTTTACTGATAATACTACCAAGGTAAGTAAAAAAGATTTTTCCACAAAACGAGTTTTTAAAGAAAAGTAAAGAGCTCTATTAACCCAAAAATAAGCAGAAATAAAGTCAAATAATCTTCCAAGCGTAAAACTACCACAAATCAGCATCAATAAATGAATAAAACTCAAAACGAATAAAAATTATTGTAAATGGCCGAGTCAAACTCAAAACGAGCAAAAATTAACTTGAGTAGGGCTGATAATCCCCATGCCTTCTCAAGACCAGAACATAATTAGCATATTACTGAATGAATGTGAAAAAAATAATGAATATGGATTGTCAGTTTAATATGCATATACAAACATTTACTCCTTAAAGTTTTAATAACGTTTCATTTATTAATGTAAAAAAAAGTGAAAAGATTTAAAATGTGTTTTGCTTTCAGTAAAGTGCGATTTATGTTCTGGTCTTGAGAAGGCATGGGTTCTGTCAGCCCTATTCAGTTACTTTAGTATGCCTCCAGGGCATAACTTACAACCCTTATCCCAGGGCTCTGGTGGGGTGTGTTAACCCTGGAATTTTGGTATATGTTCTTTGGACTATTTTCAACAAAATGTTTACCTCAAAATTTCGTTCACATACGTTTGGGTAAAAGAGGGCCTCAGGAGGGGCAGTTAACCTCTATCACTTTTGGCTATTAAAAGGGAAATATAACTTAAAATTTCCAATTAAATGAGCCTTCTCTAAATTTATTTGACCACGCTTTCCATAAAAGCCTTCTATGGCTTCGTATAGCCGTATATATATATATATATATATATATATATATATATATATATATATATATATATATATATATATATATATATATATATATATATATATATATATATATACATATATATATATATATATATATATATATATATATATATATATATATATATATATATATATATATATATATATATATATATATATATATATATATATATATATATATATATATATATACATATATATATATATATATATATATATATATATATATATATATATATATATATATATATATATATATATATACTCACAAATTTTATATGGCTATCTCCAAATTTTGGTTGGAAGAATTTGGGGGAAAAGGGTGTTAGGGGAAGGGAGGATCTGGTTATTGTCCAATCACTCTTGACTTTTAAAAAAGGAGCTATAATTTTCGATTTTACACTGAATGAGCCGTCTCCGAAGTCCATATGAGCACCCTTTTCAGAAAGACCTTAAATGTTAACAATGGGAAACTAGTACAGCTTATAGCGCTTGTCCTGAGGGCCAAGGGTTTGGGGCTGTCATCCCCAAAGACATATTTACTGGACCTTTTAAATATGTTTAAGAAAATGGCTATCTCAGATTTTTGATTGGATGTGTTTGGGGAATTAATGGGCGTGGTGGGAGGCTGGTCACCCTCCAATAACTTTCGACTATTAGAAAGGGCACTAGAGCTTCTGATTTCCAATCCAATGAGCCCCTCCGAAGTTTATACGACCACCATTTCCATAAAAACCTTACATGCCCCAGGGCATAACTTACAACCCTTCCCCCGAGAGCTGTGTGGGGGGGAAGGTCTAATCTCCAAAGACATAATTACTGGACCTTTCAATTACGCTAAACAAATGGCTATCTCAAAATTTGATTGGATGTACCTGGGGAAATTATGAGTGTGTGGGGGGGGGGGCTGGTTGCCCTCCAATCACTTTCGAGCATTAAAAAGGCGACTAGAACTTATGATTACTAATTCAATGAGTTTTCTCCTAAGTTTATACGAACACTCTTTCTACAAAAACCTTATTTGCCCTCAGGGCATAACTTACAAACCTTGCCCTGAGGGCTGTGGGGGGATGGGGTTGTCATCCTCAAAGACATAATTTCTGGAACTTTCAACTACGCTGAACAAAAGGGATATCTTAAAATTTCACTGGATGTGTTAAAAAGGGGGGATGATGGGTGTGGGAGGATGTTGCTGGTTGACCTCCAATCCCTTTTTACTATTTAAAATTACACTATTGCGCTGCCTATGGTTCCGAATATACGAGATTCATTAAGTTTAGTGTTACCCGTCAAAGGCTACGTACCTGAGAAAATTTGCCTGGTTTTCGCAGAAAAGGGGGGAGGACACCATCTAACACTCCAAGAATCTGAAAAAAATCACACCATCAGATTCAGCGTATCAGAGATCCCGACTGTAGAGGATTCAAGCTCCTATATGCAAAAATGTGGAATTTTTAATTTTTGACAGCAGAAAGATAACGGATGCGTGTTTATGCGTTTGTTTCGTTTTGATTATTTTTTTTTTCCAGGGTTGATCTTCTCTAACCAATGGGCCTAGAATATTGGGATAGGGCTCATTCGAATTGAAATTAAAAGTTCTAGTGGCCTTTTTAAGAGATTAAAAAGGTTTTAGGCCACCTAGACCCCCTCCCACGCTCCTTTTTTCCCAAAACCGTTCGATCTAGATTTTGGGATAGTCATTTTGTTCAGCGCAATTGAAAGGCCCGATAATAAAGGCTTTGGAGAGAGTTTTACCCCCCCCCCCCCCCCGAACCCCTGGGGAAAGAAACTTAATTTATGAAATTTGTCCACTGTTTACATACAATATTAATTATTGGAAAGTATGATAAATTTTTCAGGTGGGGGGAGGGTGAACTTTCTGCTGAGGTGTTTTTCCATGGGGAGGAAAGTTTCCGGGGGATGAACTTTTCAGTTGAAATGTTATACTTAGGAAATCCCAAATATGACCATAATGACGATATGACCCTTATAATCACTGTGAATCTGACCAAAATTTGACCATTAATGGTCAACGGGGAATAGGTGACGGGTCAGGGCTGGGATTCGGGCAGTCAAAATCTCGTTTTAGCACCAATTCAATAGGGAAGGGGCAAAATGTACTTTAATGAATGTACTTGTAAAATGTAAAATGTACTTTAAAAAAACTTAAACAGCGAGGTGTTGAAGAGGGGACAACCCCCTCATTACGTAACCATTTCTGTTCTTTTTCAGTTTCAATGTTGCTCCTTACTCTCAGTTAGAAAAAGAAACTTGTTTTTCTTTATTTAATGAGTCAATAAGACAATATAGATGAGAAATAGTTCAATCTAAAAGCAATAAAAAAATATTCAATAAATACAATCACAAATATTTAACAGATACCCTTCTGGAAATACCTGGATATACTTCCCATTTTTTGCACAGAACAGCATTGAAGAGAGGAGGTTTAGCTATTTACACACGGCAAGAGTACTCGGTGTGCATTAACACAGAATTAACCCGGAATATAGAAGGAATTTATGAATCACTTTTCCTGGAAATATGTTTACCTTCACAGAAGAAATTAACAGTTGGAGAAGTATACCGCCCACCGGCAGGATCTGTTTCTTCATTCTTGGAAACTTAAGCCAAATATCGGATCATCTAGAGAAACAAGGGAATGAAGCTATCTTAATGGGGGACTTCAAAATCAATCTTACTCTTCCTCTATCTTCCGGTGCGACAGATCTGCTTAGTATAATGTCTGCTTCGAATGTGTACCTCTCGACGACGATTCCAACCCGAGTAACTGCCACTTCTCACTCACTGATTGACAACATTTTTTTGACTCTGCCTCCAACATTAGCCTCAGTTCTGCTATCAGAAACTTCAGATCACTTCCCTCTGCTTACAAATTTCAACATACAGCATAAATATCCAAAACCTAATGCTTCGATTAAGCAGGGGTTCACTACCTGGAAACTGAATGACGAGAACTTGAAAACTCTTAATCAAAATCTGGAGAGCACATCCTGGGAAAGTGTTATGAATACAGATGATGATAATTCAGGATTTGAGGAATTTCATAACATTTTCATGAGAATATATACGGATGCTGTTGTGAAGAGCGTTCAAGGAAGACGGGACCGAAAAATCAACCCATAAGCCCTTGGATTAGTCATGGACTGCTCCAGTGTATTAACAGGAAAAATAAACTGTGGATGGATTACACAAATGACCCATGCATTGCAACGCTGGAGAAATATGAAAAATATAAAAAATGTCTTCGATCAGTTTTACGTAAAGCTAAACGAGATTATTTTAGTGAGAAAATAGCTGAAAGTGGCAAAAATTCTCGGAAAATATGGAAGGTTGTTAACTCTATACTGCGTCCCTGCAGCCCCCCACCTGAGCTTCCATCTAAATTATCTGTCAATGGGGAGACAGTGACAGGATCAGATAACGTTGCAAATGTATTGGGAACATTTTTTGCAGAAGTGGGCAGAAAAACAGCAGATTCTGTTGGGAATTCCGCGAAGAGTTTTAAAGATTACCTTGGCCCGGCATGCACTAAGTCCATGGCAATAGCACCTGTCTCTCCATCTGAAATTCTGCTAATCGTACTAAATCTAAGAGGCAATTCGGCTTCTGGGTTCGACCGAGTACATGCCAAAGTGTTAAAAGCAGTTGCCCCTTCAATCATAGAGCCCCTTACTTACCTCATAAATTTGTCTCTGCACAAGGGCACTTTCCCAGAACTGCTAAAGAAAGCTAGAATAATTCCACTGCACAAATGGGGTTCTCGAGTTGACCCGGCTAATTACAGACCTATTTCTATCCTCTCAGTTTTTTCAAAAGTTTTTGAAAAACCTATGCAACAGCAGCTACTCCAGTTTCTGGAGAAGAAAGGATTTCTTAATAATCGCCAGTTTGGGTTCAGACAAGGGCACTCCACACAGGATGCACTAACGGCGTTAAGTTTATTGATAAATAAAGCTTTGGATTCTGGTCTACTACCTGCAGCGGCTCTGCTTGATATCAGGAAAGCATTTGATAGCATGTACCATTCAATTCTCCTCGGGAAACTGGAACATATAGGAATAAGAGGTGAAGCTCTGGATTGGTTCAGATCATATCTGAGGGACCGCAGGATTTATTTGGGAGAAGATCCTGGAAACGATATGCTCGTTAACTGCGGTGTCCCCCAGTGCTCAATATTAGGTCCATTACTCTTCCTGATCCATGTTAACGATCTGATTCGAGTGCTGAACCCGGCACGAACAATATCAGGAAAGCATTTGATAGCATGTACCATTCAATTCTTCTTGGGAAACTGGAACATATAGGAATAAGAGGTGAAGCTCTGGATTGGTTCAGATCATATCTGAGGGACCGCAGGATTTATTTGGGAGAATATCCTGGAAACGATGTTCTCGTTAACTGCGGTGTCCCCCAGGGCTCAATATTAGGACCATTACTTTTCCTGATCCATGTTAACGATCTGAGTCGAGTGCTGAACCCGGCACGAACAAATCTTCGCTGCTGTAACTTGTGCCAGGATGAAAACTCCCTCCGGTCTGAAGGTGAAGATGATGAGCTCGTGGCCTTTGCCGATGACACCACGCTTGGTTGCTGTGAAACGGATAAGACAACGCTCATGTCTAAACTGAGGGAGGTTCTGGAGGGGACGTATCTCTGGATGGATGCTAACCGACTTGTTATTAATGTTGAGAAATCTTGCGTTCTATTTTTTTCCCGGGTTGGAAGTGTCCATCCGGAGATATGTGGTATCCAGACATCCAGAGGTGTGATTAGTCGGCCAGAAAAGCATTTTGCAAAATACCTAGGAATCCTCCTCGATGAGAACCTATCATTCGTGCATCATATTCAAGCAGTAGAGTTGAAGCTATCCCGGAATTTTGGAATAATAAAAAAACTGAAAAGCGCTTTGCCGCAGAAAACGTTGGTCCTCCTGTACAACGCTCTTATAAAACCCCATTTACAGTATTGTACAATGATCTGGCAATCAACTTTTAAATCCCACCTGCGAAAACTGAATTCGACTCATCAACGATGCCTGATATTAATTGGAAAAAATGAAGAGTACTTGTATTTAGGGTCCCTGCATCAATTATCATGCTTGACCTTTGTGTTCAAGTTTTTCGCTGGAGAGCTGCCATCTGCGTTTAAAAGATTATTTCGGCCTATTTCAGACCAGCATAACTTGCATACCCGATCATCATCAAACCTGCAAATACCCCTCACCCCGACCGTGCGATCAGATTTCGCTCCTAACGTAGCTTGTGCAAAGATATGGAACCTGATCCCAGAAGAGCTGAGAGTTAGGAGCTCCCTCGCAACATTTAAAAAAAGAGTAGAAAATCATTTAATAGCATTACAAATGAATAGTTAAAAAAAAAAAAAAAAAAAAAAAAAAAAAAAAAAAAAAATTAGAATAAAATGTAAGTAGTAAATTTAAATTACAAATGTATGATTTTTAAATATGACGGGGTGGTTTCCCCTGAGGGTAAGTAACGGGAAGGTAATAGTTTTAGTTATTTGGTAAATGAGGGGTATGGTTGTGTCTGAGATTAGGAGCGGTGACCATTCTGCGTATTATGTTAAATTGTAACGATTTTGGTTCTTGGCGTCCAGGAATGGACTGAGTATTTTGATTATGTGTGATTTATTATTTTCATTTGTTAATAAACCCATTGAACTTGAATTCCCTTAAACGCTCTGTGGCCTGTAAAAAGGGGGATCATGAAAAAAAGTACATTTAAATAGAGAAAGGAAAAGAAAGAAAAATAAGAGACAGAAGGAGACAGAGAGAGAGAGAGAGAGAGAAAGTAAGGGAGTTCATTTAAATACGACAAAGCCTTTTTCCACAAAGCGAAAATTATCAACTGTTCCTTGGGTGTCTTAATGTTTTCCAAAAAAGTAAAAATAGTAGCTTCAGGGAGTTATAATTAGTTTCGTAGCTTTGGGGAGGAATGGCCTCAATTCCCTCTATTCACGGTCTACTGAGAGGATTTCTATTAGATGGCTTCTAATTACGAGTCTGCGGAGGCATTGTTTTGAAGGGGAGCAGGGGGGGGGGGGGCAGTTGAGCCTCAATAATTCAAACTCTACAGGAATGTTTTCAATTGTTTATGCCGGAAGGCTAAATTCCTTTATTATTCCAAAAAATTCTCGGATTGTGGGAAAGATATTCAAAAAACTCGGCAAGTGATCAATTCCATCCTCAAACGTTCTTCTCCGGCTCCTTCTATCCCTCCAAGTCTTGTAGTTGGTGATGTGGTTGTTGAGGGTGTTCCATCTGTTCAAGAAGCATTTACATCATATTTTGCCAATATTGGGAAAACCACTGCTTCTTCAGTCAGGTTTTAACAGTCACAACCAGATTACAAATCTTATTTTGGTCCGTCTTGTCTCAAATCGCATATCGTCCTTCTGATGTTGAAGTAGCCAGGATTGTAAATAGCTTGAAAGGTTCTTCTTCGTCTTGCCCTGACTGTATTCCAACTATGGTAGTTAAGTTCATTCTTCCGTCAATTACGAGTATTTCTCCATTGACAAAGCTTGTAAATCTTTTTTTGAAAATAGGATTTTCCTCAGTTCGCTTAAGTGAGCTAGAGTAATTGTTTTATATAAGGGTGGACCAAGAAATGATCCAGCCAATATCGTCCTATATCTTGGTTGTCTGTTTTTAGCAAAATTTTTGAAAAGACCATGCTTTCCCGTCTGCTTGCTTTTCTAGAGGCTAAAAGATTTTTTCATGATTTTCAGTTTGGCTTCCGAGCTAAACATTCTACGGAACATGCATGTGTAACTCTTTTAAATTTTCTCCACACCGCGCTTGACTCTGGTTTGATTCCTGCTGCTATATTCCTAGATGTCCGTAAGGCTTTTGACTCTTAAACTCATGAGATTCTGCTGTATAAGCTATCACACAATGTTGTAAAAGGACAGGCTCATGCTTGGTTTGATTCCTATTTGTCAGGTAGAACTATCTCCGTAGATTCCCTTTCCCACTTTTCGTCTGAAGTTGAATTTGGTGTTCCTCAAGGCTCTGTTCTTGGACCGTTTCTATTTTTGATTTATGTTAATGACCTTACAGTTGTGGTTAAGAATAAAAAACCTACAGTTTGCTGTCACCTATGTCATCCTGAATCTTTCAATGCAAAAAAAATCCATCATTTTCGCAGAATGTGGACACTCTCGTTGCTCTCGCTGATGACAGTACCATTGGCACTGTAGTAGGAACTGAGTCTGAGATGCTTCCCAAATTAGTTGACCTTTTCGAGAGAGTTGTTCTTTGGTTTGATGCAAATTGCCTTGCCCTAAATGTTGCTAGGTCAAGTTTTTTAATTTTTTCCCGTATTTCTCTAGCGTTCCCTGAGTTAACTAATATCCGGCTTTCAAGGGGCTCTCTCTCTCTCAGTAGACCTAAGGAACGATATGTCTGATTTCTTGGTATTCTTCTCGATAAAAACCATTCATTCCAGCATCATATTGGACTAATTAATATGAAGATCTCAAGGAGTCTTGGAATTTTGAGGAAGCTAAAACACATTTTTCCTGGATCAGTTTTAAAAATTCTGTTCCATTGCTTAGTTCAGTCCTACGTCTCTTATTGCCCTACAATATGGATATCAACTTTTTTTTCTTTTTTGAAACCACTTTCTAAGTTATATGATAAGGCAAGAAGGGTTATACAGGAAACAAATTGTTCTACAGCTAACCCAACTAGCCCATTACTTGATTTGCAGTCCCTCTACATTCTTTCGTGCCCGTCTTTCACTTTTCATCAAATTCATGGTCATGTTCCAACAGCCCTTCAAACTACTTGTTCTTTCGTCACTGATAGGTCTACTAATCATCTTCGCAATTAAAGGAATATTAATGTTTTATTTACTCCATCGGCGAGGTCTGACTTTAATCCATTAACTGCTTGTCTTATCGTTTGGAATAGCCTAGTTTTAAAAGAATTTTAAGAAATTTTTTAATGTTTTGATTTTTCATGTTTAAATATATTTTATTTTATTTTATTGTTATTATTTAGGGGGGGGAGTGGGTGACCCTAGCCTGGGTTAGAAACGTTTGTTGCGAGGGGTACTGATTTGTCTACTATTTTTTGTGGCTTGGTTTCAAATATATATTTGGAATTTGGTTCAATTTATTGGATTGTCCTACATCTTCTTCCTTTGGGGGGGGGGGGGTCTCTTAAAATCGCTTTTTGTTTGGGTCTTTTAAATTTTAATTTTTTTTCTTCTTTGTTTTGTTTTGTGTGTGTGTGTGTGTTGTCTTTGAAAGGTTGAAATGCATTATACTGAAAATAGTTTTCTTCTCTTTTTTTAGTATTTGTACCATTTCTGTTTTTCCCCTGTTTTTTTCCTCGCCATAGAGCCTTACGGCAACATTCATGTTGAAGTGTTTTTGTCGTAAATTTATTGGTTGAATAAATGGATTGATTGATTGATTAAATAATTCGGAGAAAAAACTATTATATAACACTTGCCCCTTGACTTTCCGGATATGGACCCCTCTTCCCCCCCCCCCTCCTCCAATAAAAATACTGGAGCTACTCCCCTGCGAGTCTGCTACGATTCTGCTTGTCTTAAGTTTTAATACGAAAGAAGTACTCGTCAGAATATACGATTCCGGATTAAAGTGGAAAATAGCAATTTGAAGGAGATTGACCTTAAAAATTACATGTAAAACTAGCAAAACATTTTTTAAGTCTGATGAAGATTTAACTAATGTGTCAAAAGTAAGGTTGCAAGTCGACGATTTTGTTTTGGCCTTATTATAATTGGTATGGTGAAATAATAATATTCACATGGCTCTTAAATCATGCTTCTTTATGGTCCCATATGGTCTAGTGGCTAGGATAGATAAGTTTCACTTAACAGGCCTGGGTTCGATTCCCGGTGTGGGAAAATTTTTAACTCTAATCTTCGAACATTTGAACCTTTTATAATTTATAATGATGTATAATATAAATACTGTAATCTTAACTATAGTGAAGTTGCCTATGCAAGTTAGTATAGGGAAGAGTTCGATCTTTATTAAAAACAGGAAAAAGCCTACGGCTTTTTCTTCCTTTAAATAGTAAGAGACGAAACTCAAACAATCAAGTAGCTAAATCCAATGTATGGAATGGTTTGCTATTTCAGTGATCGTCTTTTAATGTATTTAGTTCCTATGAGCTAGCGTTCGTTCTTTATTTCTTAATGTAATAAAAATAATTTGTTTTAATTAAAAAAGGTTTTTAACCCCATTAATTTCCTTTAAAATGAACCATTGAACAACTCTCTACGATCTTCTAGTGCCAAGCTGTCTGTTGAATTAATAACCTATACTATAATTAGGTGGCATATAAAATTTAGTATAGGCAAGAGGTCGTTCTTTATTATTATTGTATGCAAGTTAGTATAGGGAAGAGTTCGATCTTTATTATAATATTTTAGTACTGATTTTTTAACTTGCGTGTAGCTTGCTTTGATCTAACCATTATGTATTCATGAATGAGACCATTTACAGTTTTGACGTTTTCTTATATAGTAATTATGACGTCACTGCATCAAAAATACAGTTTTTATTGGAAAAATTTATTCTCTTTTAGAAATAATTTATTTTAGTTACAAAAGGTTTTTAACCCAATTAATTTCCTTTAAAATGAGCTATTGAACAACCCTCTACGATGTTCCAGTGCCAAGCTATCTCTGGAGACAAAGAAAAAAGAAAAAAATATCCCGTTTGGGGAGAATAACGTGGTAAAAGTCTATTTTCTTGATTTTCAAGCCAATATATTTTCTTTGTTATTCAAGCCAAAGGGCGGTAAGTTTCCTTTATGGAGGATTTGGACAAGGCGGTTCTAATGGTGTACTTTTTGTTTTGATCTGACTCTTTTTTTAGGAGCTACGGGTTTTTATATTTCTTAACATTGGAGGTGATCGTCTCTTACTAGGTTGCTAGCTACCGCTGCAACCCGGACTACGTCAATTCGCCATACCGATTAACCTTAGCTTCTTGCTTCTTCCCTAGATTTAGAAAATACCCTGTTCTGGGGTTTACATTACAGAATATCCCTTCTTGGTCATATGTGACCATATGACCATAATGATTATGACGATAACCATTATTGTGATTGTGACCAAAATATGACCATTAATCTTAAGTAGGAAAAGGGTGACGGGATCATACAAATAAAGTCAACCAAATTTCAACTCTTAGGTTAATAATTGATAAGTGCCTGAGTTATCAAACACCTTTAGTCCTCAGTTTTATAGATTATGAGCAAGCAAACGATTCTGTTGATAGAAGAGCTTTAGAAAAGGTCTTATACTTGTATGGTGTACCAGACAAATACTTTGAAGTAATTAGTGCTATGTACGAGAACAACTCTGCTGCGTTTAAGGTAGGAAATGAGGTTAGCAGCTGTTTTCGTATTAAATCAGGAGTTAAACAGGGTTGTGTTGTATCCCCGTTCATATGGATCATTTTGATGGATTTTGTTTTAGGGAGCACAGGAAAGGCAATGGGAGACCACGGAATCAAATGGGGAGGAAAAAGTCTCCTGGACTTGGATTATGCTGATGATTTAAGCATCTTAGATGAAAGTGTGAGCAAAATGAATGAAGTTTCAGAGGTTTTGCGAGTTCAGGGTGCTAGTATTGGTTCGAAAATTAATGTTAGGAAGACTAAGTCACTAAGGCTAGGAATAAGTGAAGATGAAAAGGTGACGTTGGGTAATGAAAAGATTGATCAGGTGGGCACAAGAAATGCAATGGGAGACCATGGAATCAAATAGGGAAGAAAAACTTTCCTGGACTTAGATTATGCTGAGGATTTAATCTTCCTAGATGGAAGTGTCGACAAAATGAATGGACTTTCGTGGTGCTAGAATAGGTTTGAAAATTAATGTTAAGAAGACTAAGACGCTAAGGCTAGGAATAAGTGAGGATGAAAAGGTGACATTGAGTAACGAAAAGATTGATCAGGTATACAGCTTCACTTACCTTTGTAGTATTATTAGTAAAGACGGTGGGAGCAGTGAAGATGTTAAAAGTAGAATAGCCAAGGCTCTGGGTGTTTTTTTCACAGTTAAAAAAAAAAAACAGTTTGGAAGAACAGGAAGATAAGTCTGCAAACCAAGATTAGGATATTGAAAGCTGCAGTGACGACAGAGGTCAAATATGGTTCTGAAGCATGGGCGCTCCGAAAAGTGGATGAAGATTTGCAAGATATTTTCCAGGGAAATAGATGTTTTTCTAGATTTTTGCCTACGGATTGTTCTGGGTGAACGGCTGACTAACCGTATTTCAAACAGTAGGCTGTACGAAAAGTGTGGTTCAATCCCACTTTCTAAGGCTATGATGAGAGAATGATTGAGATGGATAGGGCACGTTTCGCAGATGAAGGATGACAGATTGCCAAATATTGCCCTTTTCGGCTAACCATCTAGGGCTAAACGATAAGAAGGGTATCCGCAGTTGGGGTGGGACGATGTCATAAGGAAAGATTTAAGGGAAATGGAAACTTTCTGGGAGGGTTTAAAGAGGGAGGCTTTGAACAGATTGGGATGGAGGCGGAGCAAGCGTAGCTGTGTTAGCCTCAGGTGGCTTGGTGCTAAGGTGAGTTGTTAGTAGTAGTAAAAACAAGCGTATTTGGTTTTCCGACGGTGTCCAATTTCGTCACTTTTTTCGATATCAGAATATCCGATACTATTATATATGCTACATAGATTGATAATTCTTTTCTTCTGTAATTTTACCTCACAGAAAAATTGAAGAGTACCAGCTACCCAAGCGTTATCTCTATTGAAGGCCGCTGACCATCATTAAAATTAAATGGACTTTGTCATTAAATGTCGTTGGGAAATCTTGGAAGTTTAGTTACTAAAGGCCTAATCAAAAATATCATTTGACCAAAATAAATTTCATATTATCTTAAAATATATAAAATAAAGTATACAATAACACAGAAAATTATATTAAGAGAACATACAAGAAAGAAGGTTCATTTGACCTTATTTGAAAAGCTATTGCGAAACAAAATCTTAGATTTCAGACGCTCTTTCGGCTACTTTCTCTTACAGTTCTTCAATGCTACTGCATTGTTTCTGAAAAAGTTATGCCAGCTTTGCCAGCCTCTCACAAACACTATCTGTCTTGGCTTTACTCTAATTAGCCACTGCTATGCTCTCAAGTCTTCCGCCAAGTTGATCAAATTCAAAAACACTTTGAATTAATACTTTATTCCCCTCATTCATGCTCTTCCTCTTCTTACTACTCTTCAGTCCTACTGCTCCTCACTCTTTCTTCTTCTATTTCCTTCTATTTCCACTCTTCTTCTTCTATTTTTGCTTCTTCTTACTGCTCAGGCATGCAGTTTTTTCCTCTATATATAATTCATTATATTAACTAAAATGTTCGCCAATGCTAAAACAGATAACATATATTTCAGGGTATAAAAATTGGAATCTAAAATTTTTTTGTTACTTCTGTAAGTCAAAATATTACGAAAAGGACATTATCACCTTTAGATGGTTTTTATTGAACGCGCTCTCCAATCCTTGATTACAGCTCTAAAAGTGTATGTTTTTTTTATTTGTTATTAACTTATAAAAAACAAAGTTTTTCTGAGATAAGTAAAGAGTGAAGTTGAAACTTGCCAGGGGAATTGTGTACGGATTCTTTAGGGTACCTGTCTGACCGGCCATATTTATAGCAGTAAGCTGTAAGTAAAATGTGGTTCCACCCCTTTTTCTAGGGCTAAAAGAAAAAAAAAGGTTGAGATGAGTTAGGCACGTTATACTGATGAAGGATGAGGGATTGTCAAAGACTGTCCTTTTTGGCAAACCATACAGGGGCTGTAGTGAGTTTTAGTGGTAGTAGTAGTAGTAGTAGATATAGCGCTTACCGATATACCGATGCAACCTCAGCTACCTCCTGTAATAAAGGTCAGAGCTAGATATTGATAAGTTATGGCGGACATCGATATAACGGTTATCGATATGTTGAAGTTATGTACATCCTGAGCTAATTCTTGTAATGTGGATTTGAGGTGTATATTGAAAAGTTATCGTGGACATTGGTATCGTGTATATCGATACATTGAACTTATATACACCCTGAGCTTTGTAACGGAGATCTGAGCTAAACAAATACCTACTTAGGGTGCAGTTTGATAATCCATAACGATCTTAGAATATTCCAAGATTTTTAAAATCAGGCCTGGTTATTTTAGATGCTTTGCTGAAGGCATAAGAAGGGTCGTATTAGTAAACGCATATTAATCACTTCTGGAGCTACGACAATCCCAAAGAGCTTGAGAAACTAATTCGGAAAGTCTTCTGTGTTTTAACACACGTTAAAACACATTAATTGTTTTAATTAAACATTGATAACTCTTGGTGTCATTGATAACATAGCGGTACCAATAGAATTAAAAAACACTTGAAACTATATTGTTAAAACTATTTTATTCAAGTCTGGATTTCAGTTAAAGTTTAGACCAATGGTTCTCAAACTGTGATATGTGTACCCCTTGGGGATACGCAAAAAATTTTTGGGGGTACGCGGCAGGCCAAGAAAAAAATAAAACAACCCTTTAACTCTAGGACTGGCGATTTTATTTATATTTAGCTATATTTTACTTATTACCGGTAAATGGGAAGAGGTACCTAATATGTTATGTAGGTAAAAAGGGTACAGTGTGTAAATGAGTTTGAGGACCACTGGTCTAGACAAACGAAGATATACGATTTTTTGTTGTTTTTTTTTCAAGTTTTTTTTTCACCCTCCTCCAAAAAAATACCCCTCCTAAAAGAATTCCTGTCTGTGGCCTTGATCGAGCGTCTGGGAAGCATTGTTAAAAGCACCCCCCCACACTACATTCCTCTGCCCATCTCTCGTTTTTTATGTCGTAACGTCACATTACAGATGACTGAATAAAAGTTAACTAACATTATGATAATGAGTTTTTGTCAGCAGTTGGTTTATAATTAGTTGGGTACAAATTAGTCGCAGTCTGTGACGGGAATGATTTATTTAAGGGTTAATAAACGTAAAGCATGATTTTAAACGAAGTTTTTTCAATGTCGTTTTGGATATATATTTTAGACAACAGCGACATTTTCAATGTCGACATCGACATTTTCAATGTCGTTGGGCACAAGAAATTAAACATTTTACACAAAAAGAATGTACGTCCTCCTAAACATTTTTAGAATGCTGTATCCTATTTCAAGCCCTTTTCTTGTTATTGATTTAAAAAAACTTTTCCCTTAAAATAAGTTTTTCAAAGAAAAGTAAAGAGCTATATTAAAGGTAAAATGAGCAGAAATAAAGTCAAATAATTTTTTCAAGTGCAGAACTACCAGAAACTACCATCATGAAACCCAGAAGTGAAACCCAAAACGAATAGAAATTACAATAAATACCCGAGTCAAACACAAAACAAGCAGATATTGCTGATGCGTTTTGTTCATAACCTGGATATAAATAATGTGTTTTGATTCATCCCAGAATCCCTCTCAAAATTCTCTGAAAGTTTCAGATTAATACAATTAGCCTTAGTAATGTTAGTACTAACAACAGTAGTAGTAGCCCTACTAGTAGTAGTAGCATGCACATAGGGCATTTTATTACTAAAACACACCAATCCACAGTCCCTGAAATTTTCAACCTAATACTCTAAAACTTTAGCAGCAGTATTACTAGTAGTAGTAGTAGAAGTATATAAGTAGTATTTATATAGGATAGTGCCTCTTGGTTGGTTCAACATCTCCATCAATATTCACTGAAAGTTTCAAGTCAGTACTCTCAGCTGTTCCTGAGATGTAGCTGTTACGCCCTTTTAATAACCTGCATCCACATAGCACATTTTAATTTAGCATAGTTCACTATCCTCTTCAATATTCACTGAAGGTACCACCTTGATACCCCTAGCTTCAGTAGTACTAGTAGAGTCGTCGCAGTAGTAGTTGTAGGAGTAGCAGTAGCAGTTGTAGTAGTAGCTCTAGCAGCCGTAGTAGAACTAGTACCAATCGTAGTAGTAGTAGCATCTACATTTTCAATTTTGCCTAGTTCGACATCCCCCTTAGCATGCCCTGAAAGTTTTAACTTACTACTACTACTAAAAAAAAAAGAATACGTCATTGGACTTTACAGTCCCTACCGGCGGTGCTGATCTCCGTTTCTTGGCCCTGTACATTACACTACTTTAGACTACGCTAGGGGGGGGGGGGGGTTGCGATACGGTCAGTCAGTCGGCTACTCAAAACAATCCGTGGGCAATTTCTCTGGAAAACATAAAGCAAATCTTTCTCTGTTTTTCGGAGCCCCCATGCTTCAGAACCATATTTGACCACTGTCGCCATTGTAGCTTCTCGTATTCAAATCTTGGTTCGCAAACTTATCTTCCTATTCTTCCAAACTTTTTTTAATTGTGAAAAAACACCCTGACATCTTAACATCTTAACATCATAACATCTTCACAGCACTCACCATCTTTACGAATAATACTACCAATTTAACTGAAGCTGCCCACTTGATCAATTTTTCCATTACCCACCCAAGGTCACCTTTTCAACTTCATTTATTCCTAGCCTTAGTGACTTAGTCTTCTTAACATTAATTTTCGAACCTATTCTAGCACTCTGAGTTCGCAAAACTTCTAAAAGTTCATTCATTTTGTTCCCAGTTCCATATCGGATGCCTAGATATTCAGCATAATCTAAGTCCAGGAACGTTTTCTTCCGCATTTGATTCCGTGTTCACCCATTGCCTTTCCTATGCTCCTTAAGACAAAATCCATCAAAATGACTCATATAAATGGAGATAGAACACAACCCTGCTTAACTCCTGATTTAATACGAAACCAGATACTAATCTCACTTGCTACATTAGCTGCAGCAGTGCTATTCTCCTCTATGCGACTAATCACTTTAATGTATTTGTCTGGTATACCATACAAGGATAAGACCTTCGATAAAGCTGTCTTGTCAGTTGAATCGAACACTTACTCATAATCTATAAAACTGAGCACTAAAAGTGTTTGATGACTCAGACACTTCACAATTATTAACCTAAGAGTGAAAATCTGGTCGACACAAACCCTACCCTTCCTAAAACCCTACTGTTTTTCTCTTAAAACTTTCTCTAGAGTATCTATGAGTCTAAAAAGTATCATCATACTAAGCAATTTGCTACATACAGAAACCAGGCTATTGCTTCTATAATTACCATACTCAATCTTATCAGCTTTCTTATACAGTAGTTTAATTAGAGTTTTTCTAAAATCACTGCGTACTTCCTCTTTTTCAAAAATCATATTCATAATCTTCAGTGATTTATTTCTAACCTAATAGCCACCCTATTGCCACACTATCATTTGCCACACTATCAGCACCTGGGGCTTATTATTTTTTAATGCTTTTAGTACTGTGACTTATTCTTCCACTGGAAGTATCCTTCCACTTCCACTCACTTATTCTTACTCTTCCTTCACATCCAAGGTGTCATAAACTTTTTCATCTTCCTCTTTATCTTTTCTTGTAACTCTATCAAATTGGAGAGCATTCTCAAAATGGGGAGCATTCTCAAAATGTGCTCCCCATCTCTCTTTAGCTCTTTCCTTATCACTAATTGTGGTTAAACTAGTACAACTCCAGATTAACTACCCCCTATCAATTTATTAATATGTCAGCAGTGTCATTACTAGCCAAATGTTGGGGGGTGAGCAAGAGATTTTACCGACTGGCCGGTCATTTTTACAGACTGTTTTTGTCAATAATTAGCATAATGTCAGTTTCGAATATAATACGTAAAATCATTGCACGAGCCGATAAAACCGCTGCATTTACCAACCGAGATTCAGAATTCGGTACATATCATGTCACTATTTTAATGCTGTTTATTTAACCAAATGCAAAGTTGTGGCACCATTTATAAAATCACGGCAGGCGTCGGTGAAACTGCTGCGTTTACCGACCAAGTTCAAAATTTCTGTAGATGATATGTCAGTATTTTCGTGGTCTTTATTGAATCGAACAAAGAATTTTAACGGCGTCGGTAATGGCTATCGATCAGTCAGAATGGGTTTATCTTTAATCCTGATCCAGTTACAAATTGTTCCAAGAGGAGGTAAAAAAGGGCGTAAGTCCCCTGTCTTTTAAGTAACGGACGATTTAGCAATTTGGACATTTCCAGCGAATTTTGATCAAAAAGTAAATTAGGAATTCCGTCTTTAAAGTTTCAAGTTTCTTAAATTCTGGTCTATGAGAAAGATTTTTTCATTGTGCCTTTTTATTTTCATTTTGTTCTCCTTTAAAATTAGGAAAGTTGGACTTTCTGCAAAACACCACCAAGATTAAAATACAAATTTGTTTAAAGTGTTCCAAGGTCCTATTTCTATTAATTATTTTAGGGAAAGAATTCCCTAAAACAATTAAAAGAAACATTTTGAGGTCCATAAGAGATCATATTCCAATGGTTGGGTCTAAAAGTGCTGTTATCTATTTTTACAAGTTATTTCTGTTTTGATTCAGTTGAGTTTCTGATTTCATTTTTCATTTTCTATGTTTTGATTGAAGTATATGAAGGGTATCCCATGTGCCATCTGAGCTTTAAGCTTTAATGGTTGTTTAATTGCTAAAAACAACTGGGGGATGTTTCTTTTCTCTCTTTTAGTAGTGATAATGGAAAGTTGTCCCACGTCCAAAGAATAAATTTTGGAGTTAAAAGAAATTCAATTTTCATTTTAAACACGGATGGAAATTCCTTGAAGAGCAGATGGAAATACGAAACATCATCTTTTATTGAATAAAAATTACCTCAGACTCACAATCTGAAAATTTCGAAGGGCTAAAATCTTCTTTGTTGTGGTTTACATCAGAAAAAATTGGAAAATGGATCTGCTAAAAACAACCTGATTCGTTGTAAAAGAAAAACTGGAGGCGAAAAGTCCGTCCATGACCAGTCCGTTCAAAAACCATCCCCCTTGTGCCCCACTCATCTTTACTTTTTTGCAAAAAGTTCGATATAATGCATCTGTTTGAACCAGAATCCATATCCCTACAGTATTTATTCCAACTCTTTCCGCGTGCTTCGGCTTGGAATATCCAGCAAAAATTGCTCTTAACTACGAGAAAATAAATCTAAGGATTTTCAACTTGTATGATTGAAGAGACAAAGTGGACCAGTGATACATTCTTACTATAGCCACAACTACTACTACTGATTCTAAGGGTAAGAAGGTGAAAATTTCAGGAAATGCTTAGGGGGATGTTGAACTAAATCAAAACACTCTCTGTGCATGCACGCTGTCAAAAGGGCTTATCAGCAATATCCCAGGAATGACCTAGGGTCATGGGCGTAGGGAGGGGGCAGGGGGGCAGCTGCCCCCCCCCTCCCTAGACCTTCAAATATACATTAGATATGGCTGAAAAAGTAGATGGTTTGGAAAAAGCAGTTGATAAAACTCCATCACACTATCGACTGCCCCCCCCCCTAGACAATATGCTGCCTACGCCCATGCCTAGGGTATTAAGTTGAAGACCATTGGTATCAAGCTGGACACCATAGATAAATTGCCGAGGATCTGGAAGATGCTGATAGACGGAAAAATAGCGAAGTATTGTACTGACATGCAGGGCCGTCACGTATGGCGGGGGTGTTCGAGTGCCAATGTTTCTGGTCACTCGGTAAAGAAATAATTCAGTCCCTTTGAGCTCTTTCGAACCATATGCTTAACTCATTTGCAGAGAAAAGTGGACTTAGGCCCCATTTGCAAAACGCCATATTTCCGACGTAATTCCTCAAATACGGTTTTTTTTTCAAGGCCACACTGCCTTTCTATGAGAACAAATAAACTTTCAAATGGGGATAAGTCCGTTTATTAGACAGTGAAAACAGATACAAAAGTCTGAATATTTCGATCACATGTACAGCGATCGTCATCAGCTGAAATACTAAAAAATTAAAATTAAAACTGACATATTTATACAGAGCAAAACAATAAATTCTGGACCACAAATAGTTTATGGTTAATTTACTCCAAAGTCTTGAATTATAAATTTTCTTCTTTAATATTGCCTAAATGTAAGTTGGATTTCTAATGAAGGTGGCAAAATCTTCCTCTTTTTCTCCAATTGCAAAACAAATGTTGTTGAATTTATAGTTACATACTTGATTGGTCACATTTCCCCATATATACGACTTAATACCTTTTTTCTAAGTCCAAACTGCCTTTCTATGAAGAACAAATAAACGTTCAAATGGGGATAAGTCCGTTTATTAGACAGTGAAAACAGATACAAAAGTCTGAATATTTCGATCACATGTACAGCGATCGTCATCAGCTAAAATACTAAAAAATTAAGATTAAAACTGACATATTTACAAAACAAAATAATAACTTCCGGTCCATAAAATTTATCAAATTTATCAATCAAATTTATAACTATAACCACTTTTAGACCCATTTGGAATGTGATCTTCTTTAAATCTCAAAATATTTCTATTGATTATTTTAGGAAATTCTTTTTGGGCTATAGGACTTTATTACATTTTAAACAAATGTGGATTTTAGTCTCACTTCAATTTCAGTGGCGTTTTGCAAAAAGGGTCGTAACTCCACTTTCCAAATTTTACAGAAGAGCAAAATAAAAACGCACAATGAAAAAATCTTTCTCAGAAATCAGAATTTAAGAAACTTGAATTTTTACAGACTGAATCCTAACTAATTTTTGATCGGAATTCGCTGGAAATGTCCAAATTGCTGAATTGTTCGTTACTTAGAAGATAAGAGACTTACGCGCTTTTGGAACAATTCGTAACTCAATCAGAATTAAAGATAATCCATTTTGAATAGAACAACCGATAAATCCCTTCGAGTTCTTTTCAAACCACATGTTTATCTTATTTTCAGAGAAAAGTGGACTTGGGCCCATTTTTGGAAAACGATTTGAAGTTGCCGCTACTTGCTTAAACCAAGCTTTCCGCTAAAAAAATGAAAGACGGCTCGATGAAACGAAAACTTTGCAGGACCCCTTCCCATAACTACTTCTCATACAAAAAATATAAAATTCCACTTCAGCTCGCATACTGTTCACTCAAGCTCAAGGACAAGCACAAACCGTTTTTTAGCCCCAGGCGGGACTTAACGGCAGATTTAAAAAATGTAACATCATATTATATTAATCCTGCCGGAGGTCCGTAATACCATAAAGGGTTTGATTCTTACCAATTCCTCCCATAACTTAAATCGGTGGTAGAGGACAAAATAGGACAAAGACAAAATATTACTCCCGAAATACAATGAATTCGTTTTAAAAAGATCCAAGGACGAAGAAGAGGGGGAGGGGTAGACTTACAAGGGTCTATGTATAATAGTGAGGCTTCTGCCTTCCCTTTCCCCAGGGGGTGGGGGAGTTGACCACCGATGGTAATGCTCATGCTAGTCTTCCGAACCAGTGAACAAAAAAAAAAAACTTAAAGGATTCTTTCTCGCTTTCTGTTTTTTTTTTTTTCAAATAAAATGAGACACACCCGTCTGTAGAACGCATAGTTCTACAGATCAAAACTATACGACGCTTTTTTATATTACTTTACAAAAATAAGAAGCAAATTAAAATCTTCATCTAGATTGTATTTTCATACGTAAAATAGCCTTTTTAAGTCTTTTATGGTTTTAAGTCCCAGTCTTTAAGTCTCTTTTAATTACTCAAAAAACGAAAATTGATTCTCGGATATGTCTGGTTGTTTAGTTTTAACGGTCACATTCATGGTTTAACTAACAGTGTGGGCAATGGGTCTGGGCTTTATGTTCAAACATGATTTTTGTTTAGATCTCAAGCTGTTTTCAACTTCATTTTGTTGCAAGTAGAAACTACAGTAAATACATTTTCAAGTGTTTGTAGCATAGTTCTACCAAGGAATGTGCTCCAAGAATGCAAGGAACGGTTCAATTAATTCCAAAAAAGGGTCAAAAGTGAGCTTTTAGTTAGAATTTGGACATTTTAAAAGTTTGGAGGGTTAAGCATCACTCGCTCCCAGTGCTTCCTAATTCAATATAGTGATAGTTTTCTATATGTTTCTCACTCATAAGCTGATTGAAATGTATTTAAAAAAAAAAAATGGTGTCGGACTTTTTCAAAATCAGAGCTGAGAGATGAAGTTCAGTCATGGTTGAATTGTACATTCAAGGGTGCTTACTCATACTCACTCATATATTTTGGGGTGGCCAAACACCACGATCCCCAATACCTCCTAGTTAGAGCTTTGAGTTCTCACATGTCAGTTGAGCTTGAGAGTAAGTTTCAATCTCAGGAATAGATTTAGAGCTAGTTTAAAATTACAGCTGAGAATCAAACTGGGATTTGGGTATATAGTTAATTTCAAATTGTTTGAGCTTTTTAACAAGAATATGAAGTATATATAGTCATGACTGGACAATAAATTGATTTTTAAAGAGTAGAACAGACTTAGTTTAAAATTAGAGTTGAGAGTCAGAGCTAGGGATACGGATGGATTATAAATCATTTAATTTATTCAACAAAATACAAAACATAATTGACATATTTGTGTAGTGAGGAAATCTTTCATACATTCGAGAGTACTCACTCATGAAGACGATGGTTAATCTTCAGAGGGTTCAGTCCACCATTCCAAAGGTCTCTTGCATTTAGACCTCCAACTTTTATAATGACAAATGAAAATTTGCTATTTAAAATTTTCCGCCAATGGGAGTCGAACCCACGGCCTCCAAAAAACTGGGGAGGTAGTTCCAGCCGATAAGGTAAACCGACCACCAAAAGCTCCCCTTAGGAGACTTGAGTTTAATGTAACTTTTGAAGTCTAACACGTCTAGCTTAATGTAACTTTTGAATTGAAAAAGTCAAACACGCAATAAATCTTTAGTGACAAAAGGAAAACTACATACATATTTATATTGATGCCTAACACTGCATATCCGGCGAGCCAGCCTGAAACACAGTATACAATGCCTGCGACTCCTACAACAAGTTATGAAAATTTTCTATTAAGAATCTTCCGCCAATGGGAGTCGAACCCACGGTCTTCGAAAAACTGGGTAACTTTGCCAACCACTATAATAAAAATATATTATGCAACAAATTATGAAAATTTGCTATTAAGAATCTTCCGCCAATAACAGTCGAACCCACGGCCTCCGAAAAACTGGGTAACTTTGCCAACCACTATAATAAAAATATATTGTACAACAAATCATGATAAATTGTTATTAAAAATCTTCCGCCAATGGGGGTCAAACCCGCAGCCTCCAAAAAACTGGGTAACTTTGCCAACCAATCTTCCACCAATGGGAGTTGGACGAACGGCTTCCAAGAACCTAGACAGGACACTGTAGTTACATGACAGCCACGACCAAATTCTGTATAGGCACAAGCTTAATGTTTCTGTATGGCCTATGATAATAATTTCAAGTAAAAATCATTAAATGGAATCTAGATTCAATGAAACTCATTATCAGGGGTGGCGAAAATGCATTAAAAGTGGGATTTCGCGTGGGTGTGTATGTAAAATATACCCTCGACAATTGTGCAGGCCGATTTCGACGACTACCGAGATTATCGGTTGTAGTCGTATACAGAAATTGGAGATACCTGCTTAGCTTCCTGGATACCGTTGGTTCGATTCCCACCGATGCCAGCTTTGCTGTAGCAAATTTTTATCATGTGTTTACAACTGATGTAATATTAGTCAAATGTTTTGACCAATCCATCTGCTAAGATATTACTTTTCTGATTTTAGATTTGTTTTGCTCAGGTTTCAGTTTTTGATTCATCAAATTGCTAAGATCACTCTAATCTCAGTTAAACTTGTTGGAATTTAAATTTGTCTTCCCAATCGAGAAATGAACAAGGGAATTTTATGATATTTTCATCAAAGTTAATAGACTCCTGACCAGAGCAAAATGAATTTTGATTCTCTGAAAAAAAAGATTGAGAATTATGATCGGGGCCCTCAGATTTTGTCAGAAAAAATATTTTTGTTAAATGATTTGTGATCTTAAAAGATAGGTTGGTCCAAAAAATGTATGTATAAACATTAAGGGACTCAGGCAAGACAGAATCCTTTCCAGGCCCGTTTTGTTTAGAGTTTTCGTTTTGGCATTACCAAGCCTAACCTCGACATGTAACTGGCAATTGGAAACGCGGCTCATGACTGACAAAAGATAATTTACCTGCTGCTGTATGTACCATTAATGGACAAGATAATTAATAACAAATCTGCCCTCTACATTTGGTTGACCATGAAAAAGTCATTGTTTAAATTTTTGGAGCTTCAATTTTGGACAAGGTTCAATGAAAGTGAAACTGGAGAAAGTTACACATGGATGAGTTTTTAATTTGTTCGCCAAAAGAACCTGTATTATAGGAATTTGAATCAAAGGAAATAATAAAAGGTTACCGCCTTCTTTTAATGAATGGCAAAATTAGTGGACCGTAATGGAAGAAATTATCAGAATGCCTTCATCGAATTTCCGTAGGTTGAAATAGCTGTCATTTGAAAATTTATCTAATTAACACCATATACTTTTTCAGTGTTCCCCCGAGGCAGGAAATGTTTGTTATGTATATGTTTTATGTATATATAATCATATGTATGTATGTCACTTGATATATATATATATATATATATATATATATATATATATATATATATATATATATATATATATATATATATATATATTATATATATATATATATATATATATATATATATTATATATATATATATATATATATTATATATATAA